>RJWJ010006819.1:5493-29746 GCA_004363605.1 Indri indri | reverse complement strand
TGGCACTCGCCCCAGGCGAGAGAGTGAGACTCTGTCTCAAAAAAAAAAAAAAAAAAAAAAATGGGATATTGAGGGAGAAGAGTTAGAGAAAGACATAACGATGGAAGCAGAGGAAGAGAGATTAGAAGCTATTAAGTTTGCTCTTGACTTTGAAGATGGAGGTAGGGCCTTAGGGCAAGAAATACAGGTGACCTATGAAAAAGGTAAAGAAAGACTTCTTCCCTAGATTCTAAAGAAGGAAGGAAGCCCTGTTGACACCTTGATTTTGGACTTTTCATTTCCAGAATTGTAAGATAATACATTTGTGTTGTTTTAAACTGCTAATTTATAGTAATTGGCTACAGGAGCAATAGAAAACTCATAAATCAGGACAATGTCTGCAGGACAGTGGCCACAGCACCCATTCGCCAACTTTGTCTGAACAATTTGTGGGACAGAATCACCTTTTGTAGCAAAACAGAGTGACTGGTTAACAGTTGTGGAAACTGCAAGAGGGTTTTGGCCTAGGTGTAATTGCTCCTTGCACAAAGATCCAATTATTGAGACAATGAGGATTGCCAAAGAAGAAGGAATTTTTAATACAACAGACATGTAGTCGGGAGTGTCTGTCTCAAATCCCTCTCTCTGACTAATGGAGGTCATGGGCTTTATAAGCAGGGGCTCCTTGCCTTGGGGCAGGTCGTGGTGTAACTAACAAGGGGCTATTGGAAGTGGGGGCAGGTTGTGGGGAGATGGTGAATCTTGGCATCAGGAAGTCTGCCCAGGGGCCTTCAGAATCTCAGCTTTGTCTTGCAAAAAAATCCACCATTTCTGGGGAACAAAACTCAAAAATCAAGTAGTTAGTTTAGAGAGAGAAATGTTAAAAACATATAGGAGTCATTGAAATTTTTTCATGAGCTGGTTACATAACTAAAGAAGAAATGGGTTGTTCCCACTTTGGGAGCTATTGAGTGCAGTGTGGAAGAATGTCAAGCACAGACTCAGGACTTACTGGAAGAAGCCACAGGATGAAGGATTCCAGCATCCAGTGGGGAGTGGTCTCCACCAAGCCCACTCTGAGATCTGTGGTTCTGCGTGGGAGCCAGGTGGAAGCTTTCTTCTCTTTAACTGAAAGAATAGAACTGCATTTCTCTCTTTGAAGTAAAAAAGGCTATCTGAATCCTCACTTTCCCTTCTACAACTTCTAGTATTTTGCTTCTCCTTTCTCCCCTCTTCCTTCCTAACCTATAGCCTCTCTTTCACCCACCAGAATTGCACCGCAGTCATAAAAACATCCATAATGGGCAAAAACAAGACATGGAGCCCCCCCACCCCTGATTGACTCTTGTTTTTGAATAAAATGCTTCTTGGTGGTTGGGCTTTGCCCTGCTGTCTCTGTGTCTTCTTTGCATTAGAGGAAGTTTCTGTAAGCAAGGTCTGCCTCTTCTGGGATTTTTCATTTCTAATGTGCTGGAGGCAGGGGTTGGAAAATGATGGCCCACAGGCCCAGTCTGCCTCACTGCCAGTTTTTCTATGGCCCGTGAGCTAAAAATGTTTTTTTACACTTTTAAATGGTTGGCAAATCAAAAGAAGAAAATATTTCATGGCATGTAAAAATTATAAAAATTTCAAAGTCTGTAAACAAAGCCTCATTGGAACACAGCTACATTCATTCATGTACATATGGTCTATGGCTGCTTTCCTGCTACAGCAGCAGAGGCCAAATGGCCTGCAAAGCCTAAAATATTTATTATCTGTTCTTCTACAGAAAAAGTTTGTTGACCTCTGGTTTAAGGGGTAGGACCTAATGAACTTATAGAGGATACTATTTAATCATGGTATTTGACTAACATAGTTTAAAGGGTGTAGATCAAATAAAAGGCAAACCAGGAAACCACACTTGAAACTCATACATGTTTGCACCAACTAGGCTGGCCTTGGCTGCATGTGACAGCAATCCCATCGTAGTGGTGGAACCGAATGGGGATATTTGTTATCTCCCCTAATAAGAAGTCCAGAGGGCCACGGTCTGTGGTTGGGGCCATGGATTCTTAGTACTTTTAACATCTTGGATTCCTCAGTCTTCCTCCTTTTCATCCTATGGCATGACTTTCAGCCTCATATCGATGCCTTCTGCACTTCTGTCTTTGTGCAAAAATTCTACAAATTCCCTTTATCATGGCCCGAGGGTGGATTTCCACTACCCAATCAAGGATAAGGTGTGGGGTACCTGTGCCCCTGCCCGCAGAAACTGGTTGTGGGGTCCAGGGAAGAGTAGGTGGAGCCAGGATCCAAAGCGGAAAGCCCAGGAGGGAGAGACGAGGAGATGGGGTGGTGAGGATGCGATCAGAGCCTTGGAGGCCACTGCACTCATGCCTCACACACAGTAAGCCAGTGGTTCCCAAACTGTGCATCAGAATCCACTAGAGGGCTTGCTAAAACCCAGATGGCGGGGCCCAATGCCCAGAGTTTCTGATTCAGGAGATCTGGGTTGGGGCTCAGGAATCTGCCTTTCTGATATGTTACCAAGTGATGTATGGTGATTACAGAAAGGAGATTGTACAAAGCCGATGCTGGTGGTCTCTGGCTCTCCTTTTTCACGCACCTAGAGGGGAGCTTTGAAACTGTGCAGGATGCTCTCAGTGAGGACATTGAGTTGTCTTGTCAGCTCTTTCCCAGGCACAAGCACTGGAACGGAATGTGTCTGCGGCAAATCCCCAAACATCCCTCCCCTGGGATCTTGTCAACAGGCAGATACTGATGCAGAAGCTGTGGCGTGGGGTCAGAGACTTTGCATTTCTAATAAGCTTCCAGGTATAGCGAGGCCATTGGTCTGGGATCACACGTTGAGGGGCAAGGCAGCAGGGGACTGCCTTGGTTTGTAGACCCCTCCTCTTCCTGAGCCTGTGCTGCAGCAGGGACGTCCTCTTTCCAATGCTAGCTGTCTCTCAGTCTGCTCATGGCAGTGATGCGCCAACATTCTGGGGCAGGGTGTCCACATCTTTATCATTTCTACCGAGCCTGCGGACTGACTCATTTGAATGACATTCTCAACTCTTTGGAAAAGTGCTGGGCCAGAAATGGAAACAGCAGCAGACCCTTTCTGGGAAACAGGAAGCCAAATATTTTGTTTTCAATGATTATTTTCCCCAGATTCAGAGACTGCTTATTTCCCAATGAAATACAGCTCTTAGATGGCAAGATAAAGTATGAAAATGATGTCCACCCTCAAGAGCACAGGACAATAGTGGAAAAAGCGTCGACCATAAGAAAATAGAGAGTTATAAAGTGTCTCTGTGGCATGTTTCAAGTTCTGAATTTACTTATTATCAGCTGTTTGTGTTTATCCTGCTTACAGTAGAACCAGCTGGAGTTTTAAGTTTGCACCATTGGTGATGCTGCCAAAATTATCCTTTGCAGCTGTTGGCTCCGTGGTTCTCCAGGGCCAGCTGGTCAGAGGCAGAGAAGTGACTACTGGTTCCAAGGAGGAAGCATCTCTCCCTGTTGTCTGTGGAATACGGACAACGTGTCCTACTGCCCTTCTTTTCTAGAGGGCTCTGTAAGGAACTCTGGAAGGCTCCATCTTGCTGTATGTCCCAAAAGTCCCTTTCAAAGGAAAATAAACTCCAAAGAGGAGCTTTTGCTAGTGCCTCTCTGGGGTCTGGCTTCAGAGTTACTCTCAATCTGGAAGGCGTTCCCAGCAATTCGAGCATGGACCCAGAATTTCCCCATCCTTTCTTCCACTTTTGCACAGCCCTGGTTGGTGGCTAGCTCTGGGTGGAGGCGAGTGGTGTCTGAGGCTCCCCCAGTGAGAAAGCACTCCCTCCCCCTCCCCACAGAGCCAGCTGGAGCCTCAGTCACCCACATGCCTGCAGGTAGAAGTGGAATTCTGAGTAATAAATTCAAACATCAGCCACCCCTGACCCCAGAGTAAAGCCCTCGTCCCTATGGCTACTATCTGTGACATCTTCACTCCCAGAGGGCTCTTCTGCCCAGGTTTAAGACATCCCAAAGCCAGTTTACCCTGCAGGCTTGTTCTCAGCCACCAACAGTCTGCATAGCTGATCTGCAGTTTTCAGTACTGATTGAGCCAAATACCGATTAACTCATCCACCTGCACCAACATCTGAAAGAACTCTGCTCAAATTTATTCAGTAACAACTTGGCTAGATAATGGAGTTTCAAATATTGAGTGTTCCTATCACTAAGTTTTGGGGAGAATTATTATGCAGCGGTAGATACCCAGCTGTGCAGGGCTCTGCCAAGACTGCTCTTTTCAACATGACAAAGGCAGAGAGGAGAGGAGACCGAAGGGCCTGCCGTGGAAATATTTACTCCCTGGCACTTTACAGAAAAAAACGTGCCAACCCTGCTCTAGGACATCCACAGAATTCCTCTGGATATCTGGGTCTTAATGGGTACTCTTACTGTCTTGCCTTCTATAACTCGAACCAAAAAGGCGAAAGATTTAGCAACTCAATAGTACATTGGTAGTAATATGGAGTTGAGTTCAGACAGGTCTCTACTACCCGGCCCGGCTGAATCCATGTGAAAAAATCCATTCACTTGTGAAATGTGTGTTTGGGGAAACAATGTCACTGACCTCAGAGGGTACAAAGACCCAGATCTTCCCAAGTTCACAGGAGTGGCTCTCTCATGAAGCTAATCAAAACCATTTTATTAAATGCTTGAAAATCAGTGAGCTAAGAGGAAGCCAAAATAGTTTCTGTTTTGCATGACACTGCAAAAATGAGATTGTGTATTACTAACCAAATTACTTTGAATTCACTAGTTTTCAATTGTCAAAAAAAAAAAAACTTTATCTTTTTTATAAAGGAGCCTTTTACTTATCGTGAAATACATGCTTCTTGTAGAAAATATAGAAAATACAGAAGTAAAAATTATTTGTTATGCTTCAACCCAGAGATAATTTTCTACACATATATATCACCTATATTACATGTAGTTTTTTTCCTAAATTAGGTGCATCTGTTTCCATTGCCTTCCATCCAGTGGATACATCAGTTATAATCCATTAACTACATTTATCATGTGAACAAATGTTCAGCTAATTTTCAGAAAAGATTAAAAGCAAGCACTCAATATGTGCAGTTAGTTTCATGATGGATATTTTCATTGCTGAATTTCTCACATTTAATACATTTACAAACATATTAAAATATACTTTCGTGAAATAACATTAAAATATATAGCTCCCCTTCTCTTATTCTCGTAAGTAAGCAAGTTATGTTCTCTACACATGTTCACTTGTCAGCCTGTTGTCCTGCATGCATTTGAGCCGTGAACTTATCCCATGGGAAACATGTCAGGGCATATTTGACATTTTCAAGCAACACTTGGATTTCTTGGCTCCCTTATGAGGACTTTGTCTTCAAGGACAGTGTTTCTGAGTGTGAGAGCATTCCTTCAAATATGCATTGTATTTTCAATAAAAAACAAAGATTAGGTTATTAAGTGTGAAATGTCCAATTTCCTTAAGTATTAAGTTTGACAGTTGATATCTCTGACATTTCACTTTGACACTTCTTGTTTTATTTTTATTGTGAAGGTACATCCTCAGTCTTTCCAACACATGGTTTGGCTTGTGATTATCTTTCAAATTTTTTTTAAAGTAATTTTTGTGAAATCATGGATAAGTCAAAAACTTGTGTTATTTTCCAATACGAATTCCATCATGGAACCAATGCAGTGCAGACAGCTTGAAATACCAATGAAGTGTTTGGGAAGGATGTAGCTAATGAATGCACAATATGTTAATGGCTTGAGAAGTTCCATTCTGTAATTTTAATCTTGAAAATGAGCCACGTGGGCGATCTGAGACCAACGTGGATAATGATGAGCTGGAAGGTGTAGCGGAAGCAAACCCATCTCAACCTACGTGTGAATTAGCAGCAAGGTTTGACGTTACTATTTCAACAATATTGGACCGTTTGAAACAAATAAGAAAGGTAAAGAAGCTGGATAGATGGGTTCCACATGAATAAATGAGTGTCAGAAGAGAAATAGTCTCAAAGCTTTCCTTTCTTTGCTGTCATAACATAAAGGCGAACCATTTCTACACGGTATTGTTACATGTGATGAAAAATGGATTTAGAGTTTATATATGTATATATGTAAAATGTGAGCTAAAGGCCACTCTACTTCATGTAGATATCCAGCTGTCTCAGCATCATTTGCTGAAGAGACTATTCTTTCAATTGTCATGGCACCCTTGTGGAAATCAATTGACTATAAATATGAGGGCTATTCTTAGATTCTCAAATCTATTCCATTGATTTATATCTATCTTTTTCCCAGTACTATATTGTTTTGATTAGTGTACCTTTGTAGTAAGTTTTGAAATCAGGAAGTATGAGTCTTCCAACTTTGTTCTTCTTTTCCAAGATTGTTATCACTTTTTGGAGTCCCTTGAACTTCCATGTGAATTCTAGGATCAATGTGTAAATTTCTGCAAGGAAATCAGTTGATATTTTAATGGGGATTGCATTTAACTGTACATTAATTTGGGGAATATTGCCACTTTAGCCACATTAAGTGTTCCAATCCATGAACATAGGATGTCTTCCCATTTATTTAGGTTTTACTGAAATTTCCTTCAACAAGGTTTTGTAGTTTTCAGAGTATACATTTTGTTTTGTACTTCTTTTGATAAATTTATTCCCAAGTATTTTATTCTTTTTGATGCTGTTATAAATGGAATTATTTTCTTGACTTAATTTTCATTTTGTGGATTGTTACTGCATAGAAATACAATGGATTTTTGCATATTGCTCTTATATCCTGCATCTGCTGAACTAATTTATTAGTTCTTATAGTTTTTAAATGTAGTCCTTAGGATTTTCAATATATAAACATGATAATATAATCTACAAATAGAGTTTTATTTATTCCTTTCCAACCTGGATTTTTAAATTTCCTTTTCATGCCTAACTTCTCTAACTAGACTCTCCAGTATAATATTGATTAGAAGTAGAAAGAGCACATAGCCTTGTTTTGTTCCTGATCTTACGGGGAAAGCTATCATTGTTTCACCATCAAGTGTGATCTTAGCTGTAGGTTTTTTGGTAGATGTAACATATTTTCTTTTACAAAGAATAGACTAATAAAGGATTGTCCATTTTTAACTTTGTTTCTTGAAGAAAGCCTGGGTAAGAACCAAAGTTTAGTAAAATATCTGTTATGCTATACTGACATTCAGTTGTTTGTTGGATAACTTTTGCTCAACAGGCATTTATTTTTCCACCCTTGAATTTATATTGCTGCATAGCAACAGAGACTTAATTTTTATGTTGGAGTTTGAGTATTGTTATGTCTTGTACATATGGCTCAGGTATGTATGGGGTCAGCACAATGTCACCGGGGCCCCCTTCTGTTTGTGGACTCCTCTTCATCTCTGTTTTAACAATATTCACACAAGTTTGCTTTCAATAAAAATGGAGGTCTGTTCGCTGCCCAGGTAGTTGGTCCAGCCTTCTCCACAGACATCAAACAGAAACTCCCATCTAAAAAGCCAGACTTCCCGGAAGGATATGAGTGAACATAGGAGCCTTTGATAAAGCTTTTTTTTTAACCAGTCGCAGCAACTGTATTTGTTGAATAGCTTCTCTGTTCCAAGAAAAGTAATAGTTACTGCACATAAAATTTGTGTTTAATTTTTACAATAATCCTGTAAATTAGATATTACATCCAGGTTTGAGGAGAGAAAGCCAGAGATTTTAGTAACTTAACCAAATTAACTGATATGTGGCAAAATTGGTGCTCAGACATACTCCATGTTATATTTCTTTCATCCTAACATGGGCTGTTAGGTGAATCTTAGTTTCCCCCCTTACTAGCTGTGTGACTTTGGGGAGTCACTTATTGCCTCTGGCCTTCAGTGTCCACATCTGGGGAAATGAAAAAGTAACAAGGTATGTCTCCAGGACAGACTGGAAGCCTGAGATGGGACATGAGTTTCTGGATATCTGCAATCTGCAATTCCTGCCCTATTCCTCCTTTGGTCTTTGATTTTTTTCACAACTGCTTATTGTTATTATTGGTAAAAAAAATGCTTAGCTGGGCTTAATTTAATCCAACAAACATTTAGTGAGTCTCTACCATGGACAAGGAACAATGCTGGATGCTGAATACAATCAGTGGCTAAATCCAAATTCTAGGGACTCTGAGTGTTTCCTTTTCTGCTAAAATTTGTTGAGAGTTGATTGTGGCTCAACCATTCTAAATGCTTTAAACCACTTAATTCTCATCATAATACTTTCAAGAAGGGACTGTTATGAGTCCTATTACACAGTGGAGGAAACTGAGGCACAGAGAGCCTGGGTTACATGACAAATCTTTAAACAAACAAACAAAAAACTTGTAAATGATGGAGCTGGGGCTCGAATCCAGTCAAGTTGACTCCAAAGCCTACACTATTAATTAACCCTGGGGCTATGAGGTCCCCTGTCTTTGTCTTTGCTGGTGGTTAAATGAGAAAATCCCCCAGGAGAGGGCACAAAGAAACATTCACAACATGTGCTCAAATAAGTCCTGGCACTGTCTAAGACAAAGCATGCTGTTAGTTGTATGGGGATACAAAGCTGTATAAGAACTATGCTCCTTGTACTCACCATCAAATTGGTATTAGCTGATCAACACATAAGTGTACATATAAGAATGACATCTATTGGATGTCGGGCAGGGGAGAGGGGGAGGGAGGAGGAGGAGGAGGGGACAGGTATATGCATACACAAAGAGTGCAATGCGCACCGTCCGGGAGATGGGCATGCTTGAAACAAGGGCAACATACGTAACCTAAACATCTGTACCCCCATAATATGCTGAAATAAAAAAAAAAAAAAAAAAAAAAAAAAAAAAAAAAAAGAACTATGCTCCACTCAGGGGAAGCTAGCTTGTAAGTGTAGATAGAGTGTGGCATGCACATGATTACTTACAAAGCAGGGAAGGAGTGGTAAGTACTGAAGACCAAGACAATTATCTCAGCTGAGAGAAAGTCCTGCCAATAGAAGTCCATAGAGAGATCAGTTCTGGTTTGGTTACTCAGAAACACTTGCTGATGGGACAGCTTGTCAACTGGGATTTAAAAGAAGGGAAAGATTTCAGTAGGTGGTGATGAGGGCTAATGAAAGTATGTTCCTGGAAGAGAAAAAGATAATGAGCCACAGAATGGAGGTGAGATGGGATGGGGCATTTCTCTGGGAGTGACCAGGAACCTCTCTTGCTGGGATGTTTTGGCATGCAAGGGGACTGTAGGACACTGGTCATTAAACTCCTGCGAGGGAAAAGGTGTACAGGCTCTCAGTCTAAATTCCAGTGCAGCCCCATGAGTGCATATTTCGTCATCTGTCGCCACAGAGAAGAGGTACAACCATGAGCATGGGGGAGGAGAGTGGAAAGGAGCTTGGGCTTCCCCCAGCAGGTGGTGGGCAGCACAGAAGGGGTGTGAGGATCCAGGTGGCATCAGCAGGTGTAAAGTGCTGGAGAGAAAAGCAAGGAAGAGAGCTGGGGACCCAACTCTGCAAAAATTGATAAGGCAGGAGCAGTGATGAGAAAGAAGGACAAGATAGAAAAACCAGTGAAATCTGAGGCAGAGGATGATGGCGGACAGAAAGTCGAAGACAAATGCGTAGTTTCAAACCTGGTTGGATCAACTATTGATTCAGGGAAAGATTGGGTTGGGGGCTCTCTCTAGGACATCCATTCCCCAGTCTCCTCTGACATTGATATTGCAAGGGGCATTAGTGAGTTCAACAAAGGTGGATTGTGAAAAGATGGTGAAGACCATGAGCAGAGCCTTGGGAGCCGGCCACCCTGGTGGGTTGAATGGGAGGGCCCAAGGGGTTGCCCAAGGCCCATAGGAGGGGAGAGGAAGGAGGACATGTGTCTCAAAAGTCACTGGAGGAAGAGCCTTGAGAATGACGAGGCATTGGGAATGCAAATGACACATGACATCTAGAAGGATGACTGAAAACAAGTTTTTGGCATCAGTATTTAGGACATGATGGGTGTTCTTTGAGGTGACTGTTTCAGCAGTAAAGCAAGTCTTGGCTGGTGGTCCACAATGAGGGTGGTGGGATCAGGGTCTGGGCCAAGAAGAGGGAGGTGGATGTGTCATCCACATAGAGACAGAGGGAGTGTCCTGTCCTGGGTGCACAGGAGGTACAGAAACAAAGATGGGGTGGAGCTTGAACAGAGGCCTGGGGACCTTCAGTCATCGGAGGCAGTTTAAAACATGCAAAATAGTCTCCAAAGTGCTGGCTGGAGAGGAAAATGAATTGGCAGACAGCAAGCCTGGGAGGCAGAGGTGATGCGTGCTGTGGGCCAGGGGAAAAGCCCTGGTTGGGGGGAGGGAGGAAGAAAGCCAAATGGATCATGGCCACCCATTCTTCTGTAGGGTGGCCCTGAGACAGCAGCTCCTCTCATGGGACAATGCTCTACTTCCTTTTGTCATTGCTCTAGTTTTTTTTAAATAAGGAAACATCCAATACCTCCTCATATAGAGTTGGGCCAAGTTTCAAAGGCATCATTGGGTTTTCAGTGGACTCAGTTACCAGGGCTGTTCTCACACTTTCTTTTTTTTTTTTTTTCTTTTCTTTTTCTTTGCAAGAATCAATAACGGGTTCAAGGAGGCCTGAATAGGATGCCCAACCAAAGACGGTGGTGCTGAATCAGCTAGAATCCATCCAAGAGTCTAACAAACCCGGTGTGGGGCAACCCTGGATCCTTACATGATCCGCTGCCCCTTTTAGGGGGGGCAGGCTCAGAAGGGCCCCGCCCAGGAGGCCCCTCCCATTCGAAGGGCCCCACCCCTTGTTTCCTGCTTTGCTGTTGTTACAGGGTTGAAATCCTTAGTAACTGAACAAGGGACTTCACATTTTTACTTTGCACTGGGCTCTGCAGATGAGTAGCTGGTCCTGTCCCCTCTCGTCTCATCCACCTGGGAATTTTCCCCACTTTCCGAACCTTTAAGCAGTGCCCCAAAGGGATTCCTGTCCGTATCTGAAGCCTCTCCACCCCCATGGCCGACCCCAAGCATCCCTGCTTTGGAGGCCGGTGTGGGCAGGCTGTGTGCGGAGTGTCATGACCCTGACTCAGCCCAGGCAGCCAGTGGCTGCCCTGCTCCCATTCGGGACAGCCCGACTTTGCAATCTGGTGTTCTTCTCTTCTGCCTCCCAGAGGGTCCGCGTTGGGGAGATGCAGCTGGGTCCATTCCAAGGAGCTCCAGACCTCAGGGTCAAGGGAGCTGGGGCAGCTTTCTCACCCATGAGCCGAGCTCTGCGGGTCCCAGCTGTGGCTCTCCTCGCCCGGGTGTTGGGGCGTGTAGGTAGGGACAGTCCTACCAGCCCCCTTTCCCTTTCGGAGTGTCCACGCCCACCCCCCTGGATACTGGGTCAGTCCAGTCCAGTCCGGCCCACTGGTGCTTGTCTTTTGCACGAGAGGACGCCACACTCTCCTGTTCTCCTTTAAAGTTTGGGCTCTACTGGACCAGGGAGGCAAGAGGTGTAAGCCCTGGAATCCACGCGGAGCTTCTGTGGAGCGGAGTTTCCTACCCTCAGGCTAGGTCTCTGCATTCCCCACACTCTTAACCCTTTTTAGCCCAAGTTCTCCAGCTTCTTTGGCTTTGTTTAGAGCTCAACAGCGCCGCCTCCCGGCGCTTGGCTGTGAGCACCCACAGAGGACGACCGCAAGGGTGTTTTTAAACAAAGTTTGCCTCTCCGGGTTAGGTTTTGGACCCACCCCTCTGCATTCTTGGTAAGTGAACAAGCGGATAAGGTCGAAAGTGACAGATTCCCATCTCCTCCTCCCAGCTCTCCCCACCCTGCCATCCACAGGACAGTCCCTCTTCAATGTCCTTTGCTGAATAAGTGGCATTTATATGCACCCCTGTATCAATTCGGCCTCTGGATGAAATGGAAAGCTCCTTAACAGACCTTGGTGGGATCCACTTGGAGCTTGCAGCGCCTCCTCGCGGGGGGTGCCTGCGAACTCCGTTGGGGGTGTACCCCTGTGACCCAGACGACAACAGAACAGGCTGAAGCGCTCCCGACACGCCCGCCCCTACGGGCCTGCGCAGCAATTCACCTGCCACGGCTTCTTAAGGGTGAGAGGAGCTCAGAGCCCCCTGCGAATTTCCCACGCGACGACATAGGGTCTGGCTTTGGCAATGCTCGCCCAGGAACTCACAGGTCCATAGCCAGCCACGGGGAGGAGGGGCGCTGGTGTTAGGCCAGTCCTCTTGGCTTTGACCGTCGCCCGGTCACACCCACTGTCCTCTGGGGACAAGCGCTCCCCTGGTCTCCTGAGCCAGGTGCCCTGGCTCCAGGCCGGGACCCACCTCTGTCTTTGTGGAAGTCCATGTACTAGGCAGCCCCTCCCAAAGTCCTCTTTGTGTGGAGCACCTCCTCCCAGAGTGCTGTGCACTATCTCCCCCACGTCCCATTCAAAGCCCTCTTCTCTTCTCCCGGGTCTCCAGTTCCCAGGGCTCTGCAATCCAGGCTTTCCTTGAAATCGGTGGTAACATTTATGGTGGGGGCGGGGGGGGGGGCGGCGGGGAAGGACTAAGAGATTAAGGAGGGGCTGCACCAGTGGGCTCCGGAATGGTGGGGGCGGTGACTGTCGCCTTGCTATGAGGGTGCTGTCTTCCGTGGCGCCTGAGACTGCCGGCCCCGCCCGGGAACCTCCCCGTGCCCGGCCGGGTTTACTCATCCCCGCGAGGTGATCCTAGGCTCGAGGGCGGGCGCATGGCGTCCGGAGAACCCAGTAATCCGAGAATGCGGCATCGGCCCTTCCCACCAGGCACTTCCTTCCTTTTCCCGAACGTCCAGGGAGGGAGGGCCGCGCACTTATAAACTCGAGCCCCGGCCAAACGGCATGTCAGAGGCTGCCTCGCTGGGGCCGCGCGCCATGGCCAGAAGCGTCTGGGCTGGGACGGACACAAGCGACTGTCACCAGCGGCATCCTGCGCCCCTCTGCTCCGGCCCGGCCCTGTCGCAGCGCCCGTGCTTTCCCCGGCGCCTGCACCCGGCGCACCTGGGCAACATGCTCCGGGTCCTGCTCCTCGGCTTGCTGGCCCCAGCCGGCCTGGGGCTCCCGACACCCGCAGAAACGCAACCCAGTGGCAGCCAGTGCGTCGAGCACGACTGCTTCGCGCTTTTCCGGCGCCCTGCGACCTTCCTCGCTGCTAGCCAGATCTGCGAGCGCCTCCAGGGCCACTTGATGACCGTGCGCTCCACAGTGGCTGCCGAAGTCATCTCCCTGCTGCTGAGTGGCGACGGCGCTAATGGCCCGCGCCTCTGGATCGGCCTGCAGCTCCCACCCGGCTGCAGCGACCCCAGGCACCTCGGGGTCCTGCGCGGCTTCCAGTGGGTAACGGGGGACAATGGCACCAGCTACAGCAGGTGGGCGCGGCTCGACCGCTATGGGGCGCCCCTCTGCGGTCCGCTGTGCGTCGCTGTCTCCGCGGCTGGGGCCCCGGCACCTAGCGAGCCGGCCTGGGAGGAGCAGCAGTGCGAAGCCGAGGTCGATGGCTTCCTCTGCGAGTTCCACTTCCCAGCTTCCTGCAGGCCCCTGGCGGTGGAGCTCGGCGCCCTGGTGGCTGCCAACGTCTCGATTACCTACAGCACCCCGTTCGCGGCCCGCGGCGCGGACTTTCAGGCGCTGCCGGTGGGCAGCTCCGCCGCGGTGGCGCCCCTTGGCTTGGAGCTGATGTGCGCTGCGTCGCCCGGAGCGGCCGAGGCGCGCTGGGGCCGGGAGGCGCCGGGCGCCTGGCACTGCAGCGTGGAGAACGGCGGCTGCGAGCACGCGTGCAATGGGATCGCAGGGGCGCCCCGCTGCCTCTGCCCAGCTGACGCCGCCCTGCAGGCCGACGGGCGCTCCTGCACCGCACCTGCCGAGCAGTCTTGCGACGACCTCTGTGAGCACTTGTGCTTCCGCAACCCCGACGTGCCAGGCTCCTACTCATGCATGTGCGAGACCGGCTACCAGCTGGCGGCCGACCATCACCGGTGCGAGGACGTGGACGACTGTTTGCTGGACGACAGTCCGTGCCCTCAGCGTTGTGTCAACACGCAGGGTGGCTTTGAGTGCCACTGCTATCCCGGCTACGAATTGGTGGACGGCGAGTGCGTGGAGCCCGTGGACCCGTGCTTCGGAGCTAACTGCGAGTACCAGTGCCAGCCCGTGGGCCAGACTAACTACAGCTGCGTCTGCGCCGAGGGATTCATGCCCAAGCCACAGGAGCCTCACAGGTGCCAGATGTTCTGCAACCAGACTGCATGTCCGGCCGACTGCGACCCCAACACCCCGGCTAGCTGCAGGTGCCCCGACGGCTACATCCTGGATGAGGGTTTCATGTGCACGGACATCGACGAGTGCGACAATGACTACTGCCCCGGCGAGTGCCGCAACCTTCCTGGCGGCTACGAGTGTATTTGTGGGCCCGACTCGGCCCTGGCTGGTCAGGTTAGCACCAACTGCAACCCGGTCAAGGTGAGTGATGACGAAGGCGGCGGCTCTGGGGAGCCCCCTGCTAGCCCGACGCCCAGCTCGACGCCCAGCTCCACCTCAGGTCCCCCGTCGGCGGGGCAGATGCATTCAGGTGTGCTCATGGGCATCTCCATTGCGAGCCTGTCCCTGGTGGTGGCGCTTTTGGCACTCCTGTGTCACCTGCGCAAGAAGCAGGGCACCGGGCGAGCCAAGATGGAGTACAAGTCTGCCGCCCCCGCCAAGGAGATGGTGTTGCAGCACGTGCGGACCGAGCAGACGCCACAGAGACTCTGAGGGGTCCCCTCCCTCCTGCAGCCGGCATTGATGTGGCCTTTCCCTCCTTCCTGTGCCCGCCGGGCCCCAGCTTTACTCCCTGTCTACCCAAAAGCACTTTAGATGGCATTAGAGCTGGAGAAGACCCTCCTCCATCCTCCCCAAGCTGTTTTCGCTGATTTCCGTGCCTCGCTGGGGAGGAGGTGTTTGGAAGGGGGTTGAGAAGCCCCGGCCTCTTCCAGGACGTCACCGGACAACTGGGCAGAAATGGCGATTTTACAGTGAGGACACAGACTGCGTAGTGTACCCGTCCTCATCACAGGACACAGGAGGGGTGAGCGGTTTTTTTTGTAGGCAGCCTTTTGGGCAGACCTTGACCCAGTGGGCTAGTGATGACCAAGATATTTATTTTTTTAAGTATTTAGGAAGTTTTTCCTTTGCTCCCCCTGCCCATTTTCCCCACCTGTAAGTCTCCAATCCCCACTTTATACACCCTCCCCCTCCCCCTCTGTAGAGATACACAGACTGCCACTTGTCCTGTGGCTGTTAAATTACCTTGGTGAATTTCTCCCCCCCAGCCCTCTAAAATTTATGAAGCGAGCCCCATTTCTCCCCTCATTCCTCCCAGTTTTCTCCTCCCAGGAACCGTACCCACTCACCTAAGACTCTTAACCTGCGCCTGGCCCTACTTCTTTTGCCCTTAGCTGTCTGCCCAGGCAGAACTTCTGTGTGAAACACAAACAAAAACACTAAAAATGAAAGTAGTTGGTCATTTGCTCTTTTACCAGATTTGCTAACTTACCCTGCAATTTCAGGTTGCTAGAGCAAAATAATTTTAAGAAAGGTTAAGTTGTAAAAGGTATTAATTAAATTAGTGTTGCTGGACTATCATAGAAATTAAACCCAAGGAGTTTTTTATTTTTATTTTATAAACAGTGAGCCTGAGTTTTGTTGTCGTGTTGTTGTTGTTGTTGTTGTTGTTTTGATTTGGACTGAAAAATAGTAATAGTTGTTAAGCTTCTTATGCAGTTTCCTTTTATGTTATTATTATTCCTTATTTTTGACAGTGTTGAAAATGTTCAGATGGTTGCTCTAGATTGAGATAAGAGAGAAACACCTCCTAGGAGACAGTTTAAGAACATTTGAGCTGCGTGATTCATGCCAATTATCTGTTGACTTGCACTGTTCTTGTCACTTTGTAGACCAAAATAAAACCAGCTTTACTGGTTTTGTGGAATTGGGAGCTGCCAAACGCAGCCTGGAGGAGGCCCCATTAGGGCCACCTTAATCAGGTCCTTGGAGAATTTCTCCCATTTCAGAGTGGCCTTCAAGCCCTGCATTTGGAATGTGGTCCCTAAATAAGAACTGGAAGCTGCCCAGGAGAACTGGTTAGAAATGCAGGATCCTAAGTTCCGCCCCACCTAATTCTTGAGAATCTATATTTTAACAAGATCTGCAGGGGTCTTGTCTGCCCAGTAATTTGAGGACAACTGTTCCAGACTGTTTCCAATTTTCTGGAATACATTAAATATGAATCAGTAATAAGTAGCAGGCCAAGTCAGGCCCTTTATTTTCAAGAAACTGAGGAATTTTCACTGTACAGCTTTGCTTTCTGGTAGAAAAGAAAGTACACTGCTACACAAGGTCCAGAAGATCTTTGGTTCAACTAAGCTAGGCATGAAGTTATACTTCAGTGTATGGAAGAAATGTATCATATAAATGTATCTTTTGTAAGGCAAAGGTTTTCCTCTATTATTTTGTAAACTCAACGTATTTGTACATAGTTATTTATTTATTGGAGATAAACTAGAACACAGGCAAAACCCTTGCTTATGATGTCACTTGTACGAAATAAACAAATTTCAGTATGCTCTTGGGTTGTGTGTCAGTTCACCTTTCCTCCCCAGGTCCCTCATTTAACGACATTAAATGGGGCTCACAAACCATGCAAATGCCAGGAGATGCATTAAAGGCTGCTCTGCCCCCAACTTGTGCCATCTGGGGATGGCACCATCTCTGACTTTCAAAGGTCTCTCCGGAGGAGATTATTTTCACTGTTGAAAGATTTCTCGTTATCTCTGTGTGCACAAATATTTATTTTTTCCTTCCGTAACCATAACAACTTCATACAGGAGGACTTGTGTCTCTGTGTTTTAAAATACATTATTGGATCATTTGTTGGGATGAATTAAATAAACAGTCCTTCCTGGGGCATCTCTAGAATCCCAGCTGTTATCCTGCGTATGGTTTGACATTATCTGCTCTATGAGTTATCCAAACTCAAAGTAGTCATGAAGGGTCTCAGTCTGTGGCTCAAATTCAAGTTATGGTTTCTAAAGATCTCATTCAGTATTAAATCATTCTCATCTCTGTTGGAGAGTAAAAATGCTGCCTTTTCAATACACAAATTTTGGGGGGCTCCCTTTTCTGGGATGGTAGAGCAGGCTGAATGCTATATGCAGGCCCCGAAAGTTTTCATAAAGCAGAAATTAGAAGAAATTATAGTTCAGACAAATAGTCAAATATTTTTTATATGTCTGGATAATGCTGAATTTCTGTTTTAACCCTAGTAGTTATTGTTGTGAAGACACAGTTGAAGATTTCAACATCTATCGCAGATGAAGCTGACAGCTTTAGTGGGGAGGGGCAGCTACCACGCACAGGGCCCTGTGGAGATAACGAGCCGGGCAATGTCCCCACTAAGAGCTGCAAGTCTATATGAGGGAACAACTCCATGAACGGGGGCACAACAGGTGCAGACAAATGGTGCTGGGAGGCCAGAGGAGACAGCGATATTTTATAAGCCATTTACCCGGCCTTCCATTTTTCAGAAGGGTCTCCTCCCACCAGCTGTCAAATTGACTCGCAGGCTCATTGCTTCAGGATTTCATCTTCCAGGGAGAGGCGTTTTCTTAAGAAGCACAGGAAGAACAAAACACACTTTCAAACTCCAGAGGCAAAACCCCCTAACGGGGCTCTTGGAACCCGGAACGCTAGTCCGGTGGGGTCCAGAGCTTCCCTGTCCCCACTTCCTGCTGTGTGGGGGTTTGGGGAAACCAGAGGCTTGTTTACAGGCCTCATCTGAACTTGAGAGTCTCAAAACAACTACATAGCCACAGCTCCTCTCTGAGAAAGGTACCAGAACCACATAAATCAGTTAGCTGTGAACTATCCCCCAGCACTTAAAATGAGGATAGACCTTAGAAACTAGGGCCATGGGTCAACCTGTGTGGTCTCTGCTTTCTATTCACATCACAGGACATCCAGGACCAAGGGAGAGTCCCAGGGCCTGTTTGCCCTCTGGGATATTTCACAGCACTAAGGGGCTGGGCAAGAAGGCCAAGGTGGTACTTCTAGATAAGCCAGAATTTGATTCCTTAAGTAAAATGACTGTTATTTTCCCCAGTCCTCACCCCTTTTCTTGGATTAGTTCAGCAAATATTCACTGAGTACTTACTCTGTGCCTGTCACAGTGATAGGCATGGTGACAAGGCCCTGCCCTGTGAAGCTACACTCTGGTCGGAGAGAGAGACATGAAGCGCATGATCACCCCCAAACGATACTTAACTTGAAAACCCTGGTAAGTGCCACGGAGGAAAAGCACAGCACACTCTGAGAAGGCACAGCATGGGGACAGGTTTTAGATTGGGGGACTGGAGAAGGCTTCCTGGACACCCTGACCTGAAGGGGGAGTGGGGGCTAGTCCCATGCAGGGGAGCAGTCCAGGTGGAAGGGACAGCACAGCACGTGCAAAGGCCCTGCGCTGGCTCTGGGAAGAGTCCTGGTGGAGGGGATGGAGCTTAGTGAGGCAGGGCGGGGGTGGAGGGGTGGTGGCAATGTGAGGCTGAAGAGGTGGAAACAGAGATAAAGGCAGGGGTGGGGGGTTATAGGCTAGCTCAAAGACACTGAAAGAAAGACTTTGAGAGAAGGACGTTGAAAAATGTCCTAGGTGCAAGTGGGCCACGCAAGGAGTTTTGATAAGAGTGTGCCGGGATTAGATTCGTGTACTGAAATTCTGAAGATAACAGCCACATGGAGACTAGCATAGAGCAGGGGACATGATACACACCTGCATTTGACCCCAGCCTGACCCCTAGTGGTCATGTGACCATGGGTACATGAAATAACCCCTCTAAGGCTGTAAAGTGGGGTGGGGAGGGAATTGGGGGCATCACCCGCTAAGGGAGGAGCTGTTTGTGCAGGGGGAGGAGTGACCCCTCAATTCTCCGTAGCGGTAAAACCCAGCTTCCAATGCGCTGGTCTGTTCCCCCTGCTCACACGACCTGTCCAAATACAGAGGTGCAGAGTCCCCCTCCCTGTTCTCCCAGGGAGGCCACACAGACGGGGAGATCATGCCCCCAAGTGCCTTTCTCACTTTCTCAGGGCCCAAAGGAGAGAGCGAGGCATGGCTCCTGCCCGGGGGGGTCTGGCCTCCCCTCCAGAGGTGGGGAGGCTCCTGCAAGCAACATCGTGGTTTTGGATAGGGCCGGGGACAGAAGATCCCCAACTTCTCGTTTTGGAGGCTCCTGATGTTTTTGCCTTGAATGAGATTCATTATTGTATCTTCTATTCGAGGAAAACCGAGATTACAAAGAATACATAAAAACCACATTTTCATCCTGGTTGTGGCTCGGTGGGGGGTACCCAAAACACACCCCCTCTGACCTCGTCAGCATTTCTTCATAAAATAATCCAAGCGACACCCAGCTCGTACTTTCTTTCTTTTCCAGAATTAATGCCCTGGGTTCAGCACCATCTCTTTCTGTTTTGAGTGGGTCCTTCCCCCTTTTTCTGGTCAGCAGGTTTGGATGTAGGCAAACAACCGATTTCCTCTCGCAAGAGAAACTAAATATTGTTTTAACGTCAGGTTCTAAGAGAATCAAAATCCTTTTCGGTGTGTTTTGAAAGTGTAATTGCCAAAGACAAAAGAACCCCGGGGATGGGTTAGCTCGAAGCCACCCCCACTTGAGAGGGGAGCAGACAGCAGAGGGTCCCAGCGCAAAACACAGATTCAAAGCCGGGGTCCGTGACGATTAATGCCACCAGGCCACAGCTCGGTAGTTCCCTGGATCCCTGACTGAAGGACACATTCTGTTAAAATAGGAAATTCTATACCGACGTTATTCTGAGACAAAACCACTTCTCTTCCGCACATGCAGTGAGTGGCTGCATCCCGCCGCTACCGCCCTCCTCCACTCTTCCCGCGGGGCCATTCCGTCTGCTAACTCGCTCCACCGTTGGAGCCTGGAGCCGGGCAAACCTTTGTTCAGCAGTTTTCCTAATGCCTTCCCCCTTCCTTCCATCTCCCGCCTCACCTCAGTTTAATTCCCTTGAGAATGGGGCCCTCACCTTCCACAAGCTCTTTGGATACGCCAAGGCGTGTGCGTCGCCACCCTCATAATAAGAGCGCGCCTTTTCATTTGTTTTTAAATGATGCTATAGTGCAAACCCAAAGCACCCTTTATGATGATTCTTCGCTGGGATTTGACTCCCATCTTTCTTCAAACATTTTTGCCCTCCTCTAAGAGGTGGCACTGCAGAAATCCAGCAGTGAAGCCAGGAGAAAGGGAAGTCGGAGAAGGGCCGGGGGCAGGTCCCAGTTTCTCTGTTTAATTTGTGACTCTCCAGAGCACAAAATATGGCCATAACAAACGCGAAGCTAAAATGAAGAAAGCTGCACAAACTCAAGGGCAAGCTATCTACAGGCCTGGAATCAATGGAAATGATGGTTTTCTGATGGGGCTGAGTATTGAGGAATGCTCTGCTCTGTCTGGCTGGACAGGGGGCTTGGAGTAGCGGCCATACTTTCTCTCCAGTGCTCAGAGTAAAGGAATACAAGGTCATTACAAAATTAGCAACTTGGCCAGGGACATACCCAAATCCCTAGTTTGTCCAGGTGGTTTCTGGAGTTTAGGATGCTTCTTTTCAAATTCGGGAGGTCAAGAGGGCACCAGTTTCCTGAGTAAATTGATTGAGCTCTCCCAGTCTGGGGAGAGGAACTTAGAAAATGGTATCATCGGGTGCCCTCCCCGGATTTGGGGATTACACCACCCACAGTTCTGCACCCCCACATGTCCTCCCCATGCCACCTGTGGCCCCCTCCTCAAGCTACAAATCACAGCCACGGAGAGGGAAGTAGGTGGTGATGGAAACAATCCCTGCCTTGATTAGGGTGGCAGTCACTCAACTGTAATTGCATGTCAAAATTTGGAGAACTGTGCACCTAAAAAAAGTGAATTCTACCATATGTAAATTATAGTTCAATAAAAATAGATTAGATAGAAATCACAGCCTCTTCAGAACATCTAATGAAAGCCTGATTAAAACAAAATGAAACAAAGAAGCCCCACTCTGCACCCAGCTCCCTCTTCCTCCTTCCATATCATCTCATGGAACTCCTTCTTTGTTGTTCGGTCCTGAGCAGTCGCCATCCGAATGGGGAGACTTCTTCCTTGGGGCCAGGCACATGGTCTGCTTGTGTCATGGCCAGCACTGACCTTGGGCAGCCCCACTCTCCAGGTACATAGAGGCTGAAGAATCCAGTCATTTCAAACCCTATGTTGCAGTGGGTTGATGCTCATGGTGTCTTCTGATAATAAGAGGCTACACGTCTTTATTTTTACAAAGTCAGTACTCCCATCGCAGGCAACACAGTTAATGATCTGAATTTTTTTATGTTGGTTCTCCCCCATTTAAAAAAATGCCCTTGCTGTTAGACCTGAAGTCAACCCATTCATATGCCTGGGGACCCTGCCTTTCAGTCGATACAAAGTTGATGAAAGTTGAAATGAAAAGAAAGACACAATGGTCCACCAACCCCTCCCTGAAGAGTGGAGGCAAGTGCGCCCCAGTTCCACAAAGACCTCAGAACTCTTGGTGAGCTTCTCTTGCCAAGTAGACCCAAGCTCCTTGTTAGAGCCTGTCACCACTGACCCATGTCCCTTAGGACAAAGTCCTAATCCTTAAGGTGGCTCATAAAGCATTGCTAGTTGGACTTCCACCCATCTGTGTCTGCCAGTGCCTCTAGCTGATTTGGCATCACCACCCATTGTCTCTGTCCTGTCACATAGGGGCCCTTCAGTGCTTCCCATTGCAGGCCCTTTGCACATGCTGTTCCCTCAGCTTGGGGCCCACCACACCCTGTGCCCTATCCTTTCCTCTCCTAGTTAATTCCCATGTATCCTGCAGAGGAGGCGGTCTCCAGCAACCTTCCTTGGGGGAGTCTTATCTGAGACAAGGGCAGGTTCTTTTATCATATCATCTCACAGAAATCAGATTCATTTCCTGTAGAGTGCTTATTTCACTTGAGAATTGCACTCTCATTTCTGGGGCTGTTTGATTAATGCCCGTCTTTTGCCGCTGACCTCCAAGTTCCTGTCAGTGTAGACTCACAATGTTGTCTTGAAGCTGACTGCCCTGTCTGACAGAAGCACTTTGAACTGTCCGGTGTATACCACCTGCACACAGATCAACAGGACAGAGTTTCCGGGGTGTGGTTCTGGCTGAGATTGTACAACATGGTAGAGTTGTCTCAGAAAACACAGCCTTAGGATTCTGACATTTGTGCTTCAGCAATTGGAGGCTATACTGTCATCTACCTGTGGTGAGAGGGTGAGAGAGATGGGGTGATTCACAACCTACAACCTGTCAGAGAAGAGCTTCAGTAGCCAAATTTGCTGGGATTCATTTCTGAGGCTGTGCTGCCAAAGCATGTTGCATTTGATTCATCCTTGGCAGCAGCCCATAGCACCTAAGAATGCCAGGTATGGTGGTTTTGATGAAAGTAAAGTCAAGAATTCACAGATGAGTAAGAAAGTGTGTTCACCTTTGGTCAAAGAAGACTGCTGAGAAACTGGGCAGGAATCTGCTGAGTGACGGCCTGTCCTGTCCAAATGCCATATTCCCCACTGTCTGGAAAAATGGAATACCTGGCTTCTCATGGAACAGTAAATTAAAGGCAATTTAAAAAGGCAAGGCAACTTCTCTGACAGATTGAGGGGTGGGTGACAGCTGTTCCTACCTGTGGTAGAAAATGTTTTCATTCATGTTGAAGCCAAAAGCTGCGACTCCTAGTCCCAGCAAGCAGGACAAGACGACCATCAAGATGTGCCTCTGTGCCCGCTTCCCAGGCAGGGGAAGTGTGCCAGTGGCCCTTGGGACCCTGGCTATACAGCTCCGTGACTTCAATTCACTGCAATCTTGCTGCACACAAATGAGGAGGGAGGGTTTTATGCAACCAGTTGTTACAAAGACCTCAGGGTCAACGGCAACCAAAGCCAGCAGTACTGCTGACAGGCTCCAGACACACCCTGGACAGATGCTCAGGATACTGGATACTTCGTTGCTGCTGAGCTGTTGAGCTTCAAGAATTGAAAAGGCTCCACAGCTGAAGAAGGGAACAGTCGACAGGATCCCCTGGCTCCTTGCACGATTTACAACTGCAGGGCTTATGGCAGTGTTCATGCTCATTTCTTACCAGTGATGGGGTGAGCACTGCCCTCCGGGATTGTCTCTGAGAAAGTAGAGTTTACAGCTGGGAAGAACTAAAAAGTCAAAACGTCCCTTTGTGCATATTTCAAATGGGAAACTGAGATTAAATCACTGCTCACGGGGCAGCTGAAGCTGGATGCCCAAGGTTACTCTGGTGGGTGCTGATAAGTTAGGGATGGTGGGCGTCTGTGTGCGTGTGCATGTGTGTCGTGGGATCAAAGGGTTCCGTGCCTTAGTTAGAAACATCCAAGCCACAGCCATGTCTCTGGTGTGCAATACAGACTAGGCTACACAATTCTGTCAGAGACAGATGTAGACCATCGGTATGAACCATAAATACCTGCATGCCCACCACCCCTTAGGAGACACACTGGATCAACGCGGATTACCACTGTCAGATCATTCTGCCGGCTGAAGGGGGCAAGTGTTTAATAGTTATATGGGTTATAGACACCCAAAGGCAGTTGAGGTAAGGCCTTTCCTTTTCATGTTGTAAGGGGGAAGCTGGCATCCATAGCAGTACGGACAAAAGCATAGGAGCTGCCATGTGCTAGTGCTGGAAGGACCTGCTGATTTTCCAGGAGAGCTCTGAGGACCTAGGAGGGGCTGTCAGTCCCCTGCCTGGGTCACGCAACTCTTTTAAGTATAACAGGACCAGCACTCAGCTCTCCTGTCTGTTTAGCACTTATCAAGCAGCTGCTCGCATTGCGTGAAACTCTGTCTCCAGCCCAGCACCCCGGAGGAGGGCCTCTTTCTGCTTACCCTGGGCTCTGGCCACCTGTGGGAGTACAGCATCCTCTCAGGCCTGGCCCTGCTCCATTGGTCCTACCTGCGTCAGCTCTCCTGCGCCCTAGAAGGCCAGGAGCCAGGCACTGTCTGCTAGGCTGACAGGTCCAGGGTGTTTTCTCTCCAAGTCCTCCTGCGAGGTCACTGCGGGTGCTGAGAAGCTGACCACCCTGGAGAGCAGAGAGGCTCACCCACAGGTGTCCCCCCCCCCCCCCCCCCC
>RJWJ010006818.1:0-60501 GCA_004363605.1 Indri indri | reverse complement strand
GCCAGGCCAGGCGGGGAGGTGGGCAGGGCGCCAGCTCACCTGGACGGTTGCTCCAGCTGCCGGGGCTGTCACCCTGAGGAGTCGGGGGAGTCACTGGTAAGGACACTGTTTGTGTCACAGCAAGAGGAGGCGTGGGGGGGTGGCCTCGGGCCCGCGGGCACCTGTCTGCCTCAGGGGCTGCCTGGACTCAGGAGGGTGGCCGGCTGCCCCTCCACTCGTGGCACGTGACAAGTGTGTACACGCACACTGTCTCGCAGGCACACGTTCGCACCACACGTACCACGTGCACACACGTGCACACGCAGTCCTCCTGCTCTCTGCTCCCCAAACATGAGTCACACAGACGGGGTGGCACCGTGGTCGCTTGCCCCTCTGCTGGGAACCCTTTTCCTCAGAGTCACCTTTCACCTTCCCCCCTCTAGCCCTGGCCCCCCCCTCCCTCCAAGAGGCTCACACCTGATGGCGCAGGTTTGGGCCACCCAGAAGGGGGTCCATCGGGGCTCTGCCAACGCACCCTGTTGGGGGAGCTCAGAGAAGAATCATGTCACCTGCACCCGGGACTGCGGTCCATGGGACTGACGCATGTCCCTTGCGGAGCCCCAGGGGGCACCTAGGGGCCCAGCAAGTGCTGGGCTGTTCTGCCCACTTTCCACGGATGGGACGACTGAGGCCCACGCGCTGAGGACCCAGCTCTCTCACCTCTGCCCCGAGGGGCCTGGGGGCCCAGCTCCCTGCCGCGGGGTCCGGTCCCTCTCCAGCCTCTTCCTGCCTCCTGTCCTCCTCTGCCCCCATTGGGGCCCGGAGGTAGATTTTCTCTCAAGCGTGCGTTTGGGGGGAGTGGGCAGCCTTGCTGTGCCCTTGCGTGCACGTGTGTGGGGAGCGCAGGCTCAGCCTCCTCCCCACCCTGGAGCCTTGCCCTGCCCTGCCGTGGAACTCTCCCTGTCCTGTGTCCGCAGGCTACATCCAGAAGATCAAGTCCGGGGAGGAAGACTTTGAGTCTCTGGCCTCACAGTTCAGCGACTGCAGCTCAGCCAAGGCCAGGGGAGACCTGGGTGCCTTCAGCAGAGGTGCGCGGTGGGGAATGGGCGCCGCCGAGCCCCAGGGGCCCTGACCACCCTGCCAGGGAGGGCCTTTGCCACTCGGGCCCTCCGGGTCCACCAGGTGGCAGCACAGTCCCCGCCTCAGAGGCTGCCCTGCTGCAGGGGCAGGCAGGGCCCGCACCAGGTGGGTGGTGCGGATCCTTCTCCCTGCTGTGGGCCCCTGGGGTCAGTCTGTGTGTCTGCGCGCACAGATGTCTCATCAGGGCCCACCAAGGTGGGCGCGTCCTGTTGCGTGCCTCTTGTCCTGTCAGGGAGCCCCCGGGCATGTCGCGGAGAATCCCCCACCTGACCCTCCTCGAAGGTGGGGAAACCGGACTACCACCTCATCTTCCTCCTCCTCCTCCTCGTCCTCCTCCCCAGGATGAGGTGGGGGTGGGGTGCGCAGGCACCTGAGGGGTGGGGGAGGGGCCGGGAACCCAGCCGGGGAGACGAGTTTTCTACCGAAATGTGTCTCTCGAAATGTGTCTCTCGGTGCACAGCGGCAGCTCTGCCTGCCGTCCCTCATGCTGTCCTCGGCTTCCCAGGGCCTCGGTAATGGCCCTGCGCCCCCAGCTGGGCCATAAACCTGGTGACGGATGAGGGACGAGGGTGGACACGCGCAGGCGGCAGCCCCATCTGCCGTCCCCCTGCCCGGCCCTGACCCCCCACTGTCGCTCACGCTCCCCAGGTCAGATGCAGAAGCCATTTGAAGACGCCTCATTTGCGCTGCGGACGGGGGAGATGAGCGGGCCGGTGTTCACGGACTCCGGCATCCACATCATCCTGCGCACGGAGTGAGGGGCGCGTGGCCTCCCCGCCCTGCTGCCGTCACACAGTATTTATTGTTCCCAAAATGGCTGGGAGGGGGGCTCTTCCAGTCTGGGGGCTCTGGGGCCCCACTCCCAGGCTGCCCCTGCCAGACTCCCCCTTAAGGAATTGACTTCAGAAGGGCAGCGGGGGTGGGGAGGCTGCCGGGCCCAGGGGTAGGGGGTGTCCCGAAGAGAAGGCCTAGAAGGCCAGGTCAGCGGAGCCGCCCTGTGCCCCAGGGTCCTGGAGGCAGACCGGGGTCCCTGGGTCATTGTTTCTAGTTAATGCCATGTTCCTCTGTTCAGCTGCAAAAAGCAAACGCCCTGTGTGGCCCAGCTGTGGCCCACAGCCCTCAGAGCCCTCCCTGAGCGGTGGCGCAGCGCCCTTTGCGACCCTGATTAAACCTGGAACCACTGCTCCACTCTGCCGGTCTCATTTCCTGCCTGGGGTGGTGTGGGGAGGGGAGGATCGTGGCACAGGGAGGAGATCACGGCCCACCGCCCCAAGCGTCCCGGGGTTCAGGCTGCCGCTCCTTCCACAGGAAGCCTCCCCTCTCCCTGGGCCTGACTCTTGGGGCAGTGGGATGCCTGCCTGGCTGCAGCGGTTCTCGGCTCAGGGTGTGCCACGCCACCCCTGGGTGCCCTCTGCGTGGCCCCCAACGCCCTGCACTCACAGGCTGCTCTCCAGTTAGAAGGCATCAGGCCCAGAACCCTGATGCCTGCTTCCCCGCTGCTGCTAGCGCTTCTGAAGGTTGTTCTTGGGTCCAGCCGCCGGACCCAGCACCCTCTGCAGATGCTGTTACCATGGCAACAGGGCCCTCCCAGACGGAGGGGAGGCGGCTCCTGCCGGGCACCTCTGGGCACAGGGATCCTGGGGGGAGGGGCTGGGAGCGGAAGGCAGCGTCCAGCGCTGTGGGGAAAAAGGGATCCCTGGGGTGAGTGGCAGGCAGGTGGCGGCTCCCTCCTCGGTGGCTGTGGCCCACCTGTCCCCATCACCTGTGCCAGGATGGGGCCCAGAGTCCAGTCGAGGGGTTCTGGGAGAAGCGTTTATGCCTGCCCCAACCCCCCCCAACTTGATGGCGACCAGCCCAGCTTTGGGGGGTGCCCGGCTGGCAGGGATGGGGACCTGAGGAAAATAAATAAAGCCCGACTCCAAGGGAGCCTCCCCCCTTCCTGGGCTGAGTCTCTAATAAAGGCCCAAGTCTCATAAACAATCACCTGCGCCTACTCCCATCTGGCTGGTTTCTGGAGCAATCGCTCATCCCGCCTGCCGCCTGCCTGCTGGAGCGTTTGTCATTAGGAAGGTTTAATGGGTTTCCGCTCAGCCCTGGAGGGCCGGGGAGCTGGCTGGTTGGCTGCATCTCCAGGCAGAACGTTCTCCTGCCACCTGGGGCGGGGGGTGTCCACAAGGCAGCAGCCTCACCCCTGGCACCCATGGGGTGGGGTGGGGGTGGGGAGCGACTGCACCCCTCCTGGTACGACGGAGCCCCCCGGGAAGGATCAGAAAGCAGTGACTGGGGACCCAGAGGGTTTGCCAAGTTCTGCCCCAAGGTGAATGATGTGCTTTGTGTCCTGTCAACACTGAGGGCCCAGGGGATGATCTGCCCCTTCGGAGAGGCTGCCAGGGAGGGGCAGGCATTACCCTGTGTGGGGGCCACGCCCTGTCACTTTGGGCTTCCACCTGTTTGTGTGTGTGTGTGTGTGTGTGTATGTGAGAGTGTGTGTGTGTTTGCCTGAGCATGCACGTGGCTACATGACTCTAGCTAGCTATCTGTGTCCTGTGCGATGCTGGGCGTCTCCCTGTCTTGAGTGTGACTGACTCTGTGCCCCTCTGAGCCGCCCCCTTCCCTTGTCTGTCTTGGCAGTGGCCAAAACCCAAACAAGAACGTCGCCCTTAAGTAAACATGCCTCCGGAGCCCACTCAGTGTCCGGGTGACTCATTATTAAGTGGCTGTGGTTTCCCTCACCTCCACATTCCCGCCCACCCCCTCCTGCCCAGGATCGGGGTGTAAATCCTAGGCCTTCTGGATGGTGACAGTGTAGTCTTCCCTGGGGTCCTCTCTGGCAGGTATCTCCAGAGCAGACCTGCCCCAGAGGGCTGAATTCCGCTCCCAGGCAGTGCGCATCAGCCCTGGCTTCCTTCTGCGGCCATAAGGCAGGGCCCAGAGCAGGTCACTCCAGGGCAAAAGAGGTTACTGTTCCTGAGTGGGGGTTGGCTTCACCATTGCGGCTACACATCTGTGATGTCCCAAGTTAGCCGCAGACAGCCTGACACACATACGTGCACACACACACACACACACAGATGGATCCTGGCCTGCGGAGTGGGCATGCTAGTCCTGCCCCTCCTAGGGGTGCTGAGGTGGGGGCTGGGGGGTGGGGAGCATCTGCTTGAGGACCTGGTGTACAGATGTGACAGGCACGGCCACCTCCAGCCCTGATCTCGCTGTGACAATGTGGCGCCCCAGGTGTAAGGGTGTTGTGGACAGAGATTGTTGAATTCAGTTCTCAACCTCAGTTTTGGGTGATTCAGTATCGGAGACCAACAAATCCCCCCACCCCTCCACCTTGGAGATTCGCCTCCAAATAACTGTAAATTGCTGTGTGGGGGCTACAGATGTTCTCAGCGTGCCAGCCCTGAGCTGTTTTTTCCTTTTCTTCCACTTTTTCCGGCAGATCCAGAGCGAAGTGCCTCCCCACCTGCTAATCCAGGAATCCATTCTTTCCCCCTCCCATGTCCAACGTGTTTATTTAAATGGAAATTAATTGCTTTTCCCGAGAATTTCTTTAAAAATTGGTTTTAAATGAGTGCATTAGGCAGCACCATTTATTATTCATTGGTTTGGTTCCCAATATGGCCCCGATATCCGAGTTCCGGGAGAGCAGATGCCAGCACGGAGCGGAGATGATTTAATCGGGGAGGCCATTAATTAGAGGTGGGGAGCGTGTCCTCCCAGAGGAGCCGAGGACCCCTCTGCCGCCTCAGCAGGGTGGGGTCTGGGTGCCTGGGGCTCTCTGCATGACATCCCAGCTCTGGATTCAACTTGGGGCTGGGGGGTAAGCCCCTCCTCCACTGCACCACTCAGCCCCAGGGCGGCTCCCCCCACTCTTCTTGCACCCCTTCCTGCTTGTCCTTCATCCTCCCGACACCTCACTGGCGCCCAGCCTCACCCCTCTGAAATCCCCTGCTCCGCTTTTAGCAGGATCTAAAGGTTGCTGAGGGTTTAGCCTCTTCCTGCCTCCCTCATCCCTCCTGCCTCCAAGACGTCCTGTCTTTGCCCGTCCGTCCCCCCCAAGAGTGCTGGTCCCCACAGTTAGGGACCATCCCCTGCCCAAGCCCTTTTCAGGTAAACGGGCTCCAGATGTGGGTTTGTGCGTTCACCCAAAGGCACCGAGGACCCCTTTAGGCTGTTCCTAGCTTTTTGTTGTTAACTTACAACAGATGTGACTAGTTTAAAAATGATATTTACAATTACAAAGCAGAAAAACAGAAGAAAGAAAAGGGGGGAAAATTCGACTGGGCCCTTACCCGTCTCTTCCCCAGCTTCTTAGGAGCCAGCCCAATTGTTAAAAACCCATTAAAACATTGCCAGACCACTCAGCGAGGCACCGGCGTGACCCAGGAGTGGAAAGAAAGCGAGTGACGGGAAGAATATTCGTTTGAGGCCAGTTCTCATCGTTCTGATAAAATTCTGGGTTGTTTTGATCAAATTGCTTTTAAACAAATTGCTTGCAATCGAAACAACTCTAGATTGGGTCTCCCTAAAGGGCTTGTCCCAGGCTGCTCGCCACTGTGCCCCTCCCCGCCCCCCGCAGTGCACTTAACCTTTGAACCTTATTATGGAATAAGGGGGTCTCCAGGCTTGGACTCGGCCACCGCCTCCTCCTCTGCGCCCCGCTGGACACAAAGACCCACCGAAGCATCAAATGTCAAAGGTCCCGTTTATTCCGGTAGCCCGGAAAGAAGAAGTGTAAATAAAAAAGAAACAGATCCATGCATTCAACTCCTGGGGCTTTGGGTGGGAAGCAAAGGGGCGGGCGGGAGGGCGGAGACAGACAAAGAGTGGCAGAGACAGGGCAAGAGAAAGAGACGGAGGGACATCAGTAAAAAGGCAGAAAGACAAAAGTAGAGTATCAAAAGCAGAGATCAAGAAAGGAGAAGAGATGAAATTGAGAAATTGCATGGATAGAAATGCGGAGGGCAGACAGGTGGGGAGAGAGAGGGTGCGACAGACGGAAAGATCAACCTTAAGGGACAGGCAGAGTGGGAAAGGCCCCCGGGGAGCCCCCCTCGCCCCCGCTGTGCGGCAGCCTGAGCCACGGCAGCGCCTAGGGGTCCCCGGCGGTGCTGATGACATGGAACAGCGTGACGTTGTAGAGGACCTGGTGGCCGTTGTTCCAGGTATACAGGGCGCGCTCCCGGGGGTTGTAGTCCAGCATGGAGATGTGGGAGTACTGGTTGTGGAACGGCACGTCCGTGTACTCGTAACTGGACGTGTTGGTGAAGTAGGCGAAGTAGACCTTGGCGCCGGCCAGGTGCGAGTTGGTGACGTAGAGCACGCCGCAGATCATGAAGGCCTCGCCAGCGCTGCGCTTCGGGTAGCCGGTGTCCCAGGACCGCACGACCTCGAGGGTGTGCGGGTCCAGCCGGCTGACCACGATGTTGCCGGCGTTCTGGTTGGTGGTGTACACGGCCCAGAGCCCGCTCTCGTCCACCATGAAGTCCATGTCGGAGAAGCCACCCCAGGAGTAGGGGAAGGTGTTGTTGTAGCCCGCCCCCGGCAGGCTCCGCTGCACCAGCACCGAGCGCGAGCGGAAGTGGTACTTGACCACCACGTTGCTCTGGTACTTGTTGTAGAACAGGGAGCCGTTGTACACCACGTGGCCCGTGCCCGCCCACGGCTGGGGCAGCAGGTGCTGGATAAAGTTCTGGCCTTTGATGAAGTCTCCCAGGGTGCGGAATTCCAGGACCCGGCGGCCTTTGTAGTAACCATCCATGTACCAGACCTAGGGAAGTAGCCGCCGGTCAGGAGGGAAGCCACCGCCAGTGACCCAAGAGTCCCAGGAACCACGCAGGCAGCAGCCAGGGTCACTAAGTGGTCATTATTCAGTTATGGGACTTGCGTTGGCCATTCATGACCAATCATAGTCCCAGTGGGCACCATTGGTCTTAAAACAGACACTAAGTGGATGATACTTGATCCCAAAGGATTGGGTTGGGGGGTGGCACTGCAGTCCCTGGGGACTCACTGGGCCCAGGAATTCGCTGGTCATTGGAGGGCTAGTGGTCTCTAGACAGCCACTGGGTGATAAGAGGTCGCTGAATTCCAGTGGTTACCCCTGTAACCACGAGGTGACCAGGCACATCATCACCATCTTCATCATCCCTCATCCTCCTCATGTTAATTAGCATTTGCGAGTGCCCTTATCACTGAGCTAAGACTCTTAAAAATCTTGAATGGTGACATTATCGTGACCATTTTAAAGATAAAGAAATTAAAGGTTTCCCTAGCTAAGAAGTGGTGGAACGGGAATGCAAATCCAAGTCTGATTCCCAAACCAAACGATTGGCCGAACCACCATCCTCCCTGGGAGGCCAGTGGTCATGGTGGAATGGTGTGTAGTCACCTCCTATCATCTCTGATGCTCAGTGGCCACCCAGGGACCAATGTCAGTTGCTAGGAGTCGTTAGGAAGGTCACCATTGCAGGATGGTCACTAGGCAGTTCATGGATGATTCTTGTGGGTCTAAGGGATGGGCTGTCCTGACCATGGAGGGCCTGGAAGTCCAAGGTCATTGAGCAGTGTTGGGAGGGCCTCTTGTCCTTGGGAAAGTATTGTTCACTGGGCAGTTACTTAGAGGTCAGTGGTCACTGGAAACTGGTCAGTTGTGGCCTATATAGTTCTTGGAGGTCAACAGACTTTGGGATTCACGGGGCTGGAGCATCCTTGGCCAGTGGGTGCCCACTAGATGGTCAAGGGAGGTCCAAGGGAGATGTAGGACATTTTGGGGCTATGAGAGAGTCACTGGTGTGGGATCCCTGGTCACCTACAGAGGAGGGCACAGTCACTCACCCGGCTATCCGCGCTGGGGGCCATCGTGTCCGTCATCCAAGAGCCGAAGCGGGACCCCATGGCCCGGATGGTAATGGGGTTACTGACCCCAGTCAGCTTCCCACAGCCTGGGAGGCAGGAATGGGCAGGAATGAAGGTGGGGGAAGAAAGGGACCGAGAGAGGCAGGACAAGGACAGAATGTTGTGACTCAATTGGGGAGAGCTAGGGCCAGGGCGGGGAGTGGGGATGCGTATGAAGGATTCAAAAATCTGGTCCCACTATGGAGTTCGGTTGGGGGCAAGGGGTTGGACGCCATTCATTTCGAGCGTCTGGGCACACAGGTGGGATCGGGGTTGGCTGTGGAGGTCAGGGGTCAGGGTCAGGGGTCAAGGCATACCCAGCTTCTGGGCGCAGGCGTGGAGCCGGGCCTCGAGAGCCACCACCCGCTGCTGCAGGTCCTCGTACCCGTAGGCGCCCATCTCCTCCTGGATGGTCGCGAGGCTGCCCGAGAGATTCCGCACCTCCTCCCGCAGGCGCACGACGGTGCGCGTGTCTGCCTTGTACTGCTCCAGCACCGAGCTCAGGGGCAGGAGCTCCGTCATCCTGTCCTTCAGCTCCTGCCGGCCGGGAGGGACCCGTCGCCAAGCCTGATCCCTGGCCTGGGACCCAGAGGTGACTCCAACCTCTGTCTTCGATGCACACACCTGGCCCTGGACACCGGGCCCAGACTGGACCCTAGATTCTTCCCACACACGAACGACCCCACTCTTGGAACTAATGGGCACCGAGTCACCAGTCATTCCCTCCACCTCTGGCCTAAACCCAGAACGACCCACCTGGAAGCTCTTGGCTGAGAGGGACCCGTCGGCCGCCCGGAGCCGCGCGTCCAGGTTCCGCATGAGGGTCTCCATGCTGCGCACATACTGCAGGTCACGATACGTCCGCAACTCGAGGACCTCCATGGACTGGGAGACGTTCTGGACCTAGGAGTGGGGACAGTTCAGGAGACCAGAACTCCTTCCCCCAGCCGCAGCCTGGAGATGCCACAGACGAGGCCTGGTGGGGCCACAGGCCACACAACACCTGGCCAACCAGGCCACCCTGTCCTCCCCGATCTTACCAGCAGCCTCTCAGTGGCACATCCAGTTCGTGCATCTGTCCCTCCCGGTCACTGCTCCCACCTGGTCCAGCCACCTCCTCCCTGGTCTCCCTGCTCCCACCCTCATCATCTGCAGTCCGCGTTCCACACAGCAGCCAGAGGGAACATTTTAAAATGGAGTTTGTGTGTTTTTTTAAGAGACAGAGTCTCGCTCTGTCACCCAGGCTGGAGTGCAGTGGCGTCATCACAGCTCACTGCAGCCTCCAACTCCTGGGCTCAAGTGATCCTCCTGCCTCAGCCTCCCAAGTAGCTGGGACTACAGGAGCACACGCCACCATGCCTGGCTGATTTTTGTATTTTTTTTTTTTGTAGAGACGGGGTCTCACTACATTGCCCAGGCTGATCTCGAACTCCTGGCCTCGAACGATTCTCCTGCTTCGGCCTCCCAAAATGCAGGGATGAGCTACCACGCCTGGCCCTGAGGAACATCTTGAAACATACTTCCCCTCCCCGAACCCCGTGGATAAGCAGGACTACTGTGTAGCCATTGTTGACAATGGCAGGACACCACATGCATGTCCCAAACTATCGGGGAAAGCAGTTTGGGTGTTGTGGGCAGGGTAGGATCCCGTGGAGTTAAGGGTGAGAGATTCTGGCGCTGACAAGCCCTCTTTCTCCTGTTTGCCCCAGCTTCCTCCTCTATAGAATGAGGGGAGGAGGTCGACGGTCCCTTTCATCAGTGGCATCAAAGCCAACAAATGGTCAGTTCAGCCGAGCAGCGTCAAGGGCAGCATTCCGTCTCTAAGGGGCAATGAAACATCCTTGGGGGTGTATTGAATGGGGACCATTTTCTATCGACCACAGTCAAAGGGGGAAGAAAGTTTTATTCAAGCCCCTTGGGGTGGAGGGTGAGACCCCCCTCCCAAGGGGCACAGAACAGCTTTTTAGCAGGTGCGTCTGGCGAGCTGAAGGGCTGAGTGTGGTGAGCCAGGGCCCGGAGTCACACACAGGAGCCCCAGATGCTGCCACTGGGGTCTTCCTGCCTCCCTACCCCCCAACACAAGCACTCGGCTTCCCTTCCAAAGAAGCATTGAACAGATATACTGGATACAATATCTGTCAGCCGGCTCTGGGACTGACCTGAATGGGCCCGGAGGGTGGGATGGGAGTTGAGAGATTGCCACGGCCTCCCCGCCACCCAGGCCCCAGGGCACCTGGAAGGTTCTCACCTTCTCCATCAGTTGTCGCAGCTCCCGACTCCTGCCATCGCGGGAGCAGGTGCTCTGCGCAGGGATCACAGCCGTGCAGATACATTTCCCGTCGGGGGCCTGGGCCGAGGTGTACAGCTGCCAGCCCTCTTCTGGGCTCTGGAAGAGCGTCTGTGGAAAGACTGGGATCAGAGGGCAGGAACCCAATGCAGGGGCAGCAGGGGGGACTCACCTTGCCCTCACTGGGAGAGAAAGGGGGCCTCGGGAAATGACAGGTGCCCTTTGCCAGACACTTGGCATGTGCCGGACCATGTGCTGAGTGTCTGTTGGGTGTAATCTCAAGCTCTCCTCTGGAAGCCCCATTTCACAGATGGCAAGACTGAGGTATGGAGGGGTTAAGGAACACAGCAAGGAATTGTGGCATTCAAGCCCTTCCCCAAGATAGGAATTCATTCTTCCACGCGCATTCGCGCACATCCAACATCACCTCCATAACCGCCTTTATAACACAGATCCACTCGTAACAGCCTCCAAACCTGGAGCTCCCTCTCTGGCTCTCCACACAGCCCACAGTGACATACGGGCTCTGGAGATATCTCAGGGACCACAAAGTGCAACCCTGCTGTCCCCCCACCTCACCTGGAGACGCACAGGCAAGGTAATGGCCCAAGTGTGGCTAGAATGCTCACTGAGACATTCCAGGTCATCTCCATTGCATGGAAAGCATCGCCTCAGATGCCTCCTAAATTAAACTTCAGATCGGTTTATCCTGCTCGGATGATCCAGTGATCAGTTATAGCTGTGCTTCCCAAGACATGCTCCTTGGGACACCAGCAGTCATACCAGGTGTGCTGGAAAAACGTTGCTCTGTGGTCTAATCAATGTGTGCATTGCTGGGTGAAACAAGTTTCTTTTCTGCAGGACTTATCAGAGCCTTTGAAGTGCTAATGTGCATCAGGCAACTCGAAACAGTCGTAATTTGCAAACTGATTAGAAAATATCAAGTGAGAGCCTATTCTATCCCAGGCATAGGGTCTGGGATAGGATTGAGGAAGAGAGGGGGTGAAGAAAACATCTGGTCATTGCCCATGGAGCTAGCGAGAGAGATACCAGACCTGTAATCCCATTGACATTTCTAGAACTGTGTCCTGCAGTTAAGTGCTTTGAAGAAATAGCGCAGGGAGTAACAGGGGGTCTTCCCCAGGCTGGGGCGTCTCAGAGAATGTGTGCCACTTGACATGAACTTGAGGGATGAATGAGCTAGGAGAAGGGGAGAGAAGAGGGGACATTTCTGGCACCACAAATCCTGATCAATATTTGGTCCCGATCTTTTGTTGTTTTTGCTGTTGTTGTTGTTTTAGAGACAGAGTCTTATTCTGTTGCCCAGCCTGGAGTGCAGTGGTGCGATCATAGCTCACTGCTGCCTCGAATGCCTGAGCTCAAGCGATCCTCCTGCCACAGCCTCCCAAGTAGCTGGGACTACAGGCACACACCACCACGCCCACGCAGCTAATTTTTATTTTTATTTTTTTGTAGAGACGGGATCTTGCTATGTTGCCCAGGCTGGTCTCGAACTCCTGGCCTTAAGCGAACCTCCCAGCTTGGCCTCCCAAAGTGCCCGATCTTTTAAATAAGGTATGATGGTCTCATTTGTTCAACAAATATTTATGAAGCTCCTCCTGTGGGTCAGGCTCTACTCTGGATGTTGAAAACACAGCAGTGAACAAAACGCACACACGCAGCTCCCCTAGGAGCCTTTAATAAAGTGGGGGGAGACAGAAATGAGTAAACGTCAAGTATTTAAAGGCGATCAGTATCGCAGAGAGAAGTAATGTGGATTAGAAAGGATTGGGGGGGATGTGGGCATCAGTGAGGGGTAGCTCAGGGTTGCAACTTTAGGTGTCACTTGAGTAAAGGCCTAAGGGAGGAGCCATTTGGACGTCTGGGGAAGGATGTTCCCGGCAGAAGGAACAGCAGGTGCAAAGGCCCTGAGGCAGAACCATGCCAGGTGCATTTTCCAAACACGGAGGAGGCCTGTGTGGCCAGAGCAGAGTGAACAAGGGAGTAAGTGCAGGGAGGCGAGGGTGAGGAGGTGGTAGGACAGGGTGTGCCTGTGTGAGGCAGAGAGGGCTTTGGCTTCTGCTCTGACAGAGGTGGGAGCCATGGAGGGTTCTGAGCAGAGGAGGGACATGCCCTGACTTGGATGTTCACAGTGACTTCTGGCTGCTAGGCGGGGAGGGGACAAGGGAGGGCGTCCACGGCAGAGGTGACTTTGTGGATCCAGGCAGGCGATGACGGGTAGTGGCCACAGAGCTGGGAACTGGAAGATTCTGGTCCTATCCAGGGTGCATTCTCACGGGCATGGAAGGCACTCTGATAAAACCCCAAGTGTGTTACAGAGAAACAAAGCACCATGATATAATTGATCACTTGCACGGCCGTTACTAGATCACCCACAGAGGCTGTGCCTGGGAGCCACGGCAGAGAGAAGCCGGGCTGTGAGTTACGAGCTATATCCCGGGGACTCCACCTTTTTCTCTCCCACTCAATAGAGTCTTTTATTTTTTTTTTTTTAAGCTTATTGGAATGTGAGCAAACGATATAATTGCACAGATGACTACAACTCCTCCACTAATTTATAAGAAAAATAAACCATTCATAAACACCACCCGAAGCTATTGTGATTAGTCATCTTGGGGCTGTAGGTACACCCTTCCTAAACTGGGGGAACTCCCTCGTTAGGAATTCACATCCCCCCTCCTCCCTTGGGGAACAAATAACTCACATCCCCAGCCTTCCTTGCACCCAGGTAGGAGTTGGGTAGAAGCAACGCTTTTTCGCTGCAGGAGCGCGGTCCCCAACCTTTTTGGCACCGGGGACCGGTTTCATGGAAGACGATTTTTCCATGGACCGGGGGTGTGTGGGGGGGTGCAAGACTCCTTTCCTAACAGGCCCCAGACTGGTACTGGGCCGAGGACCAGAGGCTGGGGACCAAAGCTGTAGAGGGCTTTTTCTCTGGTGGGCAGAGCAGGCCCACCTGCCCTCTGAAATGGGCAGGCAGGAGACACCTTAGACCCAGCAATCCTCAGTAATGACTTACAGGTGAAGTGATGAATACCAGGCCTCCCTCTTCCCTCTCCCGGTGGGAGGACTCGGAGGTTTGTGTTCCATGGAGTCTCCCAGGGGAGCCCACAGGCGCAACCTGTTTATTAACTCACCCTGCAGATGTTTCCTTCCCTGCTTCCCTCACTTCCCCACCCCTGACAGGTTCTTCCTGGGCTCACCTGGCCTCCTAGGGTGAATAAATTGCATTCAAATTCTCCCCATGGGGCCGGGCGCGGTGGCTCACGCCTGTAATCCCAGCACTCTGGGAGGCCTAGACGGGAGGATTGCTTGAGGTCAGGAGTTCGAGACCAGCCTGAGCAAGAGCAAGATCCTGTCTCTACTAAAAATAGAAAAAATTAAACCGGGCGTGGTGGTGCACACCTGTAGTCCCAGCTACTCAGGAGGCTGAGGCAGGAGGATCGCTTGAGCCCAGGAGTCTGAGGTTGCTGTGAGCTAGGCTGACACCATGGTAGTCTAGCTCAAGCAACAGAGCAAGACTTTGTCTCACACACACACACACACACACACACACACACACACATACAAAAGAAGCAAAAAACCCAGGACAAGGAGGATAGCCCAAGAAAACCTTCACCCCTCAGTTCTAGGAGAATCCAGAACTAGCTTCACCTCCTTTTATGACAAATGCAATTCTTTCAAAACAAAACAAAAAAACAAAGAACATGAGCCCAAGCGTCCCTGCCCGTCCTCCCCTGGCTCTGATCCCCAAGCAATTTGGACAGAACCCCCAGAGATTCTCATTTGCGCGGGAGACGCAGAGCCAGCCCAGTTCCACATAATTAACATATTCCTGCATTTCCCAGCGCGCCCTCTGAAGCAAACAAACCATTTTCTCTCGACATAGGAAATATTGAATTGTAAAAGAGAAGCAAGATTTAAGTGACGGGGAGAGAAGGCCACCGTGGTTTTCCTAAAATAATTGTCTGCGTTGGACGCACCTCACCGGAGTGTTTTCTGCAGCAATGTAATTAAACGCCTGGGGTCTGGCTGCCAAATCGCAGCATGCAGAGATCCTGAGTTTTGCCCGTCAGGTTTAAGTTCAAATGCGCAGTTAAGTTTATGTCCCTAGGAATCACCTAGGAATTTTCCATGTGTGACAGTCCAAATGCTGGCTTTCCCAGACTAGGTCTAGCTTGGAACCACAGTCACGAACTCTCAGAGGTCAGGCTTTAGTGAGGTTTAGAGAGCGTCCCATCGGAAGGCAAATGCTTAGAATGGCAGGGGTGCGTTTTCTGAGCACAAAAATCTCCAGTCAAGGCCGGGCGCGGTGGCTCAGGCCTGTAATCCCGTCACTCTGGGAGGCCGAGGCGGGAGAATCGCTTGAGGTCAGGAGTTCGAGACCAGCCCGAGCAAGAGCAAGACCACCCCCCCCACCCCCCCGCTCCTCGTCTAGTAAAAATAGAAAAATTAGCCAGGCATCACGACATGCACCTGTAGTCCCAGCTACTTGGGAAGCCGAGGCAAGAGGATCCCTTGAGCCCCGGAGTCTGAGATTGCTGTTGAGTTTGAGGTTGCAATGAGCTATGATGATGTCACTGCAGTCTACCCAGGGTGACAGAGTGAGACTCTGTCTCAAAAAAAAAAAAAAAGAAAGAAAGAAAATTGAACCTCACTGGCCTCCTTATATTAATAAAATTAAAAATTAAAAAGAAAAGGAAGAAACATATCTCAAGTCAAGTAGCCTATCCCACCTCAGATGGGGCAAATGGGCTAGAAAAGCCAACTCTCTTTGCTGAGTTCAGAGTTTAATATTCCGGCTAATGGGCTTCTAAGAGGGTAAGCTATGCGCGCACGTAACTGTTCCTCAAATCATCATTTCTGGCTGGGATTTTTCAAACACTGTCGCTGAAAATGCTGCTCCAATTAAGCCCCCGTTTCCATAACGGGATCCAGGATGAACCAAGTCTGAGACGCGCAGGGGAAAGTTTTTCTTGCCGACGGGGCCGAGATCACTGTCTCCTCCAAGCTCTGCTGCTTGTGTTTTTGGTTCAAAAACAATTCCTGGGGCTTCCGGGGGCAGAGGAATCGCTGGGGACGGCACTGAGCAGCGGCCATCGGGAATTAGCCAACAGGATGAAAGCGAACGGCTGCCTCTTAATAAAATGAGGATATTATTGTGTTTGAGGCTGGATAATTGAATCAGAAAGCCGGGCGGTTTGGGGCTTACATATTTATTTGTACCCTGCCTGGTTCCAGAGAGGATTCTAAGTGGTTTACAAGGATATGTAAAATACCGCAAGATAGCGCCAATTAAATATGAGTGCAGGGATTAGATGTTTCTGGAGGGCAGTTTGCCAATCCACAACCGAGGCTTTAAGGTTTCCGTATTTGCATTTTACCTGGTCACTCCAAAGCTGAGAATTCAGCCCGTGGAAATCGTGCCAACAAGCAATCCACCGCTACAAAGATGCTCATTAAAAAGGATGCTGTTTAAAATCGAACAACTAGGATTTCTTTTCCTCTACTCGCCCGACAGTCAGGGGATGGCTTTTAAAATTTTAAGATGCATCCCCAAGATGGAATACTACGCAGTCATTAAAATTTCGAGATTAACGGGGATTTTTTTTTAAACTTATCTTATTTTCCAAGTTTTATCCAATGAACATGTATCGTTCTTGTAAAGATTTTTTTTTTTAAGTCCTTTATGCAAGGGAGAAAAAGAAGAGAAACGAAAGCAGAGACATCAGAACGAGTCAGAAACCAAGGCTAAGAAAAACTTATCCCTTCAAAACCTGAACAATCAGCATATGGCCGGGCCATAAATTTGGTTCCAAGCAACTTAGCAGCCAACTCAAAAAGGGAAAACTGGTCATTTATGCGGTTCTCAATGTCCTGAAACAAAAGTACGCCAGATGCTCAAAAGAAAGTCAACTATTTTTGGCAGGGATTTCTCCCACGGTCCTCCCAAAAAGGATTCCACGTGATGTCAACAGCATCTTTCCGGGCAATATCCTTACGATAGAAATGACTCGTTTCCTCTGATTATTTCTTATTCCTCCCGGGATAATAGAGCAAAGCCAACTGTGAAGGGGAGGGTCCTGGAGTCAAGCCGCCTGGGTTTAAGTCATTTAACGTCTCTATGCCTCAGTTTCCACATCTATGAAATGGACATGATAACTACCTACCTCATTGGGTTGCTGGGCATGTAATAAGTGCTATGTAAGTGTTTGCTGCTACTATTTTTTCTTTTTTTTTTTTTTTTGAGACAGAGTCTCACTCTCTTCCCTGGGGCGAGTGCCGTGGCGTCAGCCTAGCTCACAGCAACCTCAAACTCCTGGGCTCAAGTGATCCTACTGTCTCAGCCTCCCGAGTAGCTGGGACTACAGGCATGTGCCAACCATGCCCGGCTAATTTTTCTCTATATATTTTTAGCTGTCCAATTAATTTCTTTCTATTTTTGGTAGAGACAGGGTCTCGCTCTTGCTCAGGCTGGTCTCGAACTCCTGAGCTCAGAACGATCCACCCGCCTCGGCCTCCCAGAGTGCTAGGATTACAGGCGTGAGCCACCGCGCCCGGCCTCTATTTTTTTTTTAATTAAATTATTTTTTCCTCAGTGATGGGGTCTTGCTCTGTTGCCCAGGCTGGAGTGCAGTGGCCTGATCATAACTCACTGCAGACTCGAACTCCTGGACTCAAGTGATCCTCCTGCCTCAGCCTCCCAAGTAGCTGGGACTACAGGCACTCACCACTATGCCGGCTAATGTTTTTTTCTTTTTTGGAGAGACAGGGGTCTTGCCATGTTGCCCAAGCTGGTCTCGAACTCCTGGCCTTGCTACTAATATTATTATTATTACCCTCATAATGTTCAAAAGGCCAGTTCAGTAACTTCCTGGAGTCAAAATGATGCCACTTTTGACACTGAATGGAGATGATCTGGCAGAATTGATACACCCCGCATTCTTCTAAGTCTCATGGAGCTGGGGCAGAGGCTGCTGGATCATGAGAAGAAAGCGCAACAAGGGAGAGAAGAAAGTGAGGGAGGGGCCCGGTGTGGTGGCTCATGCCTATAATCCCAGCACTTTGGGAGGCCAAGGCAGGAGGATTGCTTGAGGCCAGGAATTTGAGACCAGCCTGGGCAACATAGTGAGACCCCACCTCTACAAAAAGTGGAAAAAAAAAAAAAACTAGCTTGGCATGGGTTGTGGTGCACACCTGGAGTCCTGGCTACTTGAGAGACTGAGGCAGGAGGATCAATTAAGCCCAGGAGTTCCAGGTTGCAGTGAGCTAGGATGACACCACTGCACTCTAGATGGGACAACACAGCAAGACCCTGTCTCAAAAAAAAAAAAAAAAAAGAAAAGAAAAAGAAAAAGTGAGGGACAGAAGGAGACACTTACTCCACCCTAACCCCCATGTGGCCCAGCCAGCTTCCTTTCCTAAAGCATCCCTTTGATATAGCCTGGCAGGGAATGTGTGTTGGGGGATGTCCTATTCATGTTAACTGGCAACAAATGAGACTCACAGTGCCCTGTTCTCTCATCTTTCCCTTCCTGGAACACGGGGTGCTTGTTCCCACCTCCAGGCCTTTGCACGGGCTGGGCCCTCTGCCATCACCACGCCCCATCACAAGGCTCTTTCCTATTCCTGGGGCTCAAGCGTCAACGTCTCTTCCAAAAGCAGCCTCGGATGTCACTGCCACGTTATCCATCTCTCAAGGCATCCCGTGCATTTTTCCTAATGCTTCTGTTTCTTTCTGGGCATCAGGCATTGTTCTGAGCGAATTGCATGTGCTGATTTAGTCCTCCTATAACAACACTGGGAGGCAGGGACTGTCATTATGTCCCTTTGATAGATAAAGAAACTACGGTAGACAGAGGTCAAAGCTCTCGTCCAGGCCGGGTGCGGTGGCTCACACCTGTCATCCCAGCACTCTGGGAGGCCAAGGCGGGAGGATCACTTGAGCTCAGAAGTTCGAGACCAGCCTGAGCAAAAGCAAGACCCATCTCTACTGAAAATGGAAAAATTAGCTAGGTGTGATGGTGCATGCCTGTAGTCCCAGCTACTCGGGAGGCTGAGGCAGGAGGATCATTTGAGCCCAGGAATTCGAGGCTGCAGTGAGCTATGATGACACCACAGCACTCTGGCCTGGGCAACAGAGTGAGACCCTTTCTAAAAAAATAAATAAATAAAAAGCTTTTGGCCAAAGCGTCACAGCCTGTTGGGGAGGCTGGGATTTGAACACGGGCTGTGGGGTCCCACAGTCTACACTAGCTTGCTGCACCTCCGCTGGCCTTCTCCTCTAAACCCTGGTCAAAATGGCCATTAGGACTTCACTGGTGGGACCACTGGTTCAAGCCTGCCTCTGCCCCCAGAGAGGAGACACACAGGATGGGGGGTTTCGTCTGCTCTGCAAACAATGCATCCCTCGATCCCTGGAGCTTGGCACCACAAGTGTTTGTTGAATGATCAGACGCTGACAGACCGGTGGGACAGACAGCAAACACTGTCATGGATCTACGGTGAATTTCCCCCTCCTGCCACCGAACTGGCTTCTGTCATCCCTCCCGAGAAGGGATCGCCCGAGACAAGGCTGTAGACAGGTGTCCGGCAGGCTTCGCACAGGCTGTGACGTTTTCTCTGACTGCCGGGATGGCAGAAGGGCCGTGATGAATGATCGGGGACATGCTTGTCTGCCATGTCTGAGCCGTGACGGGGGCCATGTCCCTTTGGAGGGCTTGAGATAATAGCAGGCTGCCCTTGTCAAACCTTGAGGTATTGGGCGAATCTCCCCTGAGCGAGAAGCTTGACAGCCCTTAAAGAAGATATCAACTTGCCCGAGCCACGCGGGAGGCCTGGGAGTCGTCAGGGCCTCCCTCAGCCTGAGCAGCTGAGGCTTTGCCTGAGAGAGCCTTGTGGCTCAGGGAGGGGCTGGGGTAGAGGGCAGCTGTGAATCCATCCATTCATTCATTCATTCATCCATCCATCCATCCATCCATCCATCCATCTGCCCATCCATCTATTCATTCATCTGTCCATCCTTCCATCCATCCATTCACTTATCTAATCACCCAATCACTCATTCATCCATCCATCTGCCCATCCATCCATTAATACATTTATCCAACCACACATTCATTCATTCATCCATCCATCCATCCACCTGTCCATCCATCCATTCATTCATTCATTCACTCCCTCACAACACAGTTAATCTGTCTTGCCCTGAGAGTCTATCAAGGACAGTAACATGGTACGACCTCTCACTCTCTGAAGCCACCCAAGCTTTAGCAAGAAACTCCCCCCGACCCCCAGTTGAGGCCAATTCTTACATTCAAGGATGTTTAGGCTCTTGTGACCATTTTGGTCACAAGGCCAATGTGGACCAAAAATCAATGAACTAAATTTTCTTGGGAAAAGAGGGAAGAGACACAGGTCTCCAAGTTTGACCGACTTTCCCCCCCACCAGCTTAGAGTCCTCATTTCAGGGAAGGCACGGAGAGGTCTCGCCTTGTGCAAGAATTTCCAAATGCAGACCGTGCCCTCTGAGTGTGGCCCAGACTGTGTTGGAACCATCGTGGATCCTTGCAGACAGCTGTAAGAGAAGGGCTTATGGGCAGAAGTCTGCATCGAGGCTACAAATTCTCATGGTGCCAGTCATCAGACACACTTGCTTTGAAAAAATGCCAAGATGTGCCACCACCCCCAGCACTCAAGCGCACCTCATTTGAGGAGACCCTTCTGGAAGGAAGCAAATTGAGTCTCCTGGGTCTCACGGGCCTTTCAGGTCCTCAAGCTCTTTTATCACCCCAGGGCCTTTGAATGTGCTATTCCCCCCACCCCCACTCCCAGCCATCCAGGTGAACAACGATGAGGGCTTGCACCAGGGTGGACATATGGTGACAGACACATGGGGAGACTCCTATGTTTTATTTTATTATTTTATTTTTTTTAGAGACACAGTCTCACTCTGTTGCCCAGACTAGAGCGTGGTGGCATGATCATAGCTCACTGCAGCTTCAAACTCCCAGGCTCAAGTGATCCTCCTGCCTCAACCTTGTGAGTAGCTGGGACTACAGATGTGCACCACCACACCCAGCTAATTTTTTTTTCTTACTTTTTATAAAGATGGGATCTCGCTATGTTGCCCAGGCTAGTGTCAAACTCCTGGCCTCAAGTGATCCTCCTGCCTCAGCCTATTGAGTAGCTGGGACTACAGGCACGTGCCACAATACCCGGCTATTTTTTGTAGAGAATCGCTCTTGCTCAGGCTGGTCTCGAACTCCCTAGTAATCAGTTATTGCCCCTCAATAGAATTACCTATATTCCCCCGCTGCCCTCTGAACAAAGGCTACGTGTGTATCTGGGCCCTGCTGGGTTACTGGGTAAAGAATGCGTGATTCTCCTCTGCGTGCACGTTAGTAATTTACATGCCATTTCTCCTGTTCATCTGCCTTTCTCAGTTGATTTTTTTTTCTTTCTTTTTCATTTTCCTGGCAGGTGACTTGTTACAGACTCCTCAGCGGATTCTGACTTTGTCAGTTTAGTAGCTGCTTAATAAATATCAGTGAATGGACAGGCAGCTGTGGAGTCCAACAGCACAGGCTGCTTGGGTCCAATTTCTGATCTGCTCCTTTCTGTGTGACCTTGGACAAGTGGCTCAACCTCTCTGTGCCTTTCTTAACCTCCCTGCTTCCTCGTCTAAAAGTTTGAGATCACAGGCTTGCTGTAAGGATGACATAAGTTAGTACCTATCAAGAGTCAATCACCTGGCCAGATACAGTGGCTCACACCTGTAATCCCAGCAGTTTCAGAGGCCGAGGTGGGAGGATCGCTTGAGGCCAGGAGTTTGAGACCAGCCTGGACACCATAGCAACACCCCATCTCTAAAAAAAATTTAAAAGGAGTCAATCACAGTGCCTGGCACATAGTGCATGCCCAATCAGTGGGAGCCTTTATAATCAACACAGAGAACCGGCACTATTCTAGAATTGTTGCGATCATAGCTCACTGCTGCCTCAAACTCCTGGGCTTAAGTGATCCTCCTGCCTCAGCCTCCCAAGTTGCTGGGACTGCAGGTGCACGCCACCACACCCAGATAATTTTTTTCTACTTTTTGTAGAGATGGGGTCTCGAACTCCTGGCCTCAAGCAATCCTCCCACCTCGGCCTCCCAAAGTGCTGGGTTTACAGGCGTGAGCCACTGCACCTGCCCCCCACCCCTGCCATTGGCTCTTGAGGGCAGGAAGTGGGTCCTCATTTCCCCACAACCGCATATTTCCGCAGCCTGTAGCTCAACAGCAGTGGCTGCTTAAGGGACACTTCCTGAATGAATGAATACTTGAACGGCCGTCACCAACAGCTTTGTCTTCCTGCACCCCATGTTCTGTAGGGTGTCCCTGCCAGAGGCCAGATCTACAGAAGTTCACAGCGAATTAAAAGCTCTTCTCCTTTCAGAAAGATTTGCTTTTGATCCGTTCTTTGCAGACATCAAGGATTCATTTCTTTAATATTTAGGGGCCTTTGTACCAAAGAAAAGCAGCCACATTTGCATTGGTCCTCTTGGTTTTGTTTTTTTTTTTTCTTTCTTTCTTTTCTCAAGGCAAGCAGAGATAGATCTTTCTAGCAAGACGGGGTTTCTTCCTTCCTAGAGCTATTCCTTGATTTCTCTACTTACCCTTCCCCAGCCTTCAGGCTTCTGGCAGGGGGGGCAGGGTGGGAGCAAGGGTTCTGGAATTATCCACAGACCCTGAGGTCCTCTCTGCCGACAGCCCAAGGAAGCTTAATTAGAACGTCGCCAAGTCACCGAGACTGAGTCAGCCTCAGGAGCTGGTGCAGGGGGCCGGGCCAGCGACGGCGATGAATTACAGCATGACTTCCCATCGTTCCAAAGGTTCGATATTTGCCACAGGAACCAAAAGCCTGCCTTTGGGTACATAGAGCATGTCGCCTTTCTGACATTAGCTGGTTGGAAGTGGGAATTCCCTTTAACCACGCAGGTCTAGTTGCTTTTTGTTTCTCAGCCCCGGGGGGCCCAAGCTGAAGGCAGACAGTGTAAGAAAAATGTCCCCAGCGAGGTCATTTCCCTGCCAGCGACGTCCCTGCTGCTGGAAGACACTGGCCCAGGTTTAATCTCTTGCCTGAAGTTTGTCAGAGGTAAAAATGAGCCTGGATGAACTTTTCAGACACTTCCCTCGACTTACAGGAATTCAATTTCTGGCCTGGGTAGAAATTTGCAGCCATCGGCGTCCACGGCAGGGGCTGGGGCCGGGCACGTTGGCTGGGGATGGATTTCTGAAATCAATCCGGCGGCGCGTGGAAAAGGTCGCCATGGGGGAAATTTATCTTCCGTGGCTGGCTGAGGCATTTCTTGCAGCTAGCAAAGGACGCCCCTACACAAAATGGAAGTGTTTACTGCAAGGCTTTTGGGCGGTGGCCAGGGGGTGGGGGAGGAGGGAGGCCTCGAGGGCTGGACAGTGTGGCCAGGGGGTGGCAGGGCTCAACCTGCTGGCTAATAACTCAACAGGGACAGCCAGGTGCCAGAATTGCTTGCAAACCCATTTCCATGGAGTCCTTCCTGCCAGGTACCCTGTGTGCCCCTGGGGATAGCAAGTTCATTTGGGGCCCAAACTGTGTATCACTTGTCTGCACATCTGACACACATTCCAGAGTTTCAAAGAAATGAATGCCCAAGGCATGAGTCTCAAAGGCATTCAATTCCCCCACTGTGGCAAGGCAGCAGAAGGCGGTTGTTAAGGGTCTCCCGGGGTTCACATCCCAGCTCTGCTGTGTGACTTTGGGCTAATGACTTAACCACCCTGTGCCTCCCTTCCACTAGTTATAACATGTGAGGCTAAGAATAGAATTGATGTCATCCAGTTGTTCATATGTTAAAATGGCTTAACACGGGGCCCTGATTTGAATGTGTCCCCCTTAAAAATCATATGTTGGAAATTTAATCCCCATAGTAACAGTGTTGAGAGGTGGGACCTTTAAGATCGTGGGAGTGAGCTCCTGATATAAAGAATGATTTCAGGACGGGCACGGTGGCTCACACCTGGGGGCTTTGGGAGGCCAAGGTGGGAGGATCACTTGAGACCAGGAGTTTGAACCCAGCCTGGACAATACAGTGAGACCCCATCTCTAAAAAAAAAAATAATAGAAAAATTAGCCAGGCATGGTGGTGCCTATAGTCCCAGCTACTCAGGAGGCTGAGGGAAGAGGATGGCTTGAGCCCAGGAGTGCAAGGCTGCAGTGAGCTATGATCTTGCCACTGCACTCCAACTGGGGCAACAGAATGAGACTCCATCTCAAAAAAAATTTTTTTAATAAAATAATAATAATAAAAAGGATAATTGCAGCCCAATTTCCTCTGTCTTGTGCACTCACTTCCACCTTCTGCCCTTTCTCCATGGGATGACCCTTGCCAGGTGCAGGCGCTTCGCTCTTGGACTTCCGAGCCTCCAGAACCGTGAGAAATAAATCTGTTTTCTTTATAAATGACCCAGTCTGTGGTATTCTGTCCTAGCAGCAGAAAATGAACTAAGACACATATGCAGTGTCATATTCAAGCGAATCTAATGTAATTGCTTATGAAATAAAAATAAGCAAACGGGTGCTGGCTGGGAATACAAAAAGCTGGGCTGCGTGGTCTGAACTTCAATCCTGGCTTCGTGTTTCTCTGGGCGAGTTACGCTCTCTGGGCCTCAGACTCCTGGTTTCTCAAACCGGGAATCTGGCGGTAGGTAGTGACGATGCTGGTGTTTTGAGGATCCAGCGAGGCAATATATTTAAAGCTTTTAAAGCACGGATTCAGAGGGCGTGCTCGAGAAATGCCAAAGGCTGTTTTCCTTGCAAAGGAAGACAGGCCAGTGCGGCTACCCTGTGTTCACAGGTGCGCAAGGAAGAAAGAAAAGCGAAGGGGCAGTATAATAAAAGAGTGGGACAAGTGCCCTGATGGGGAAACACAGGACACTGGATGAGCAGAGCTGGCTATAGAGCTCGGTTTTGAGGGTTATAGAAAGAACCTTCTGGAAAAAGCAATAGCTGAACAGACCGGATTGATGCGTGGGAGTCGGCGGGGGTGGGGGGAGGAGAGGGCTCCAGGCGGAGGGGACCACACCGGCAAAGTCCTGGAAGGGCAGAGAGAGCATCTGTTCATCCCTTACATATTTATTGAACACCTACTATGTGCCAGGCACTGTTCCAGGCACTGGGGACACTGTTGTCAACAAGACGGGCAGAGATCTCTGCCCTCATAAGGCTTAGTAGGAAAAGGCACAGTGCACAGAGGGACCCTCAAGTTGTTCAGTGAGGAGCTGAAGCTCAAACTGGGAGTCTAGACCCAATCTCCCCACTTCTCCACCTGTTCTGTGCTCTGGGAGGCTGATGCCTGCAGCCTGCGCCTCCCAGACTCCCCTGCCCTCCAGCTTCCAGCAGAGCCTGGCCATGAGAACAGCCCCAGGGGGTTGGAGGGCAGGAGAGAGTGTGGGGTATTCACAGTCCTCATTCCCTTCCTTGTAGACAGTGGTAGGGGACCTGTACTGAAGCTGGTGGCTCCTCTGGGTATCCCCCCCTGTGACGGACTGAACGGCCAAATTCATACGTTGAAGTCCAAACCCCCCAGTACCTAAGAACGTGACCTTCTGAGGCCTCTTTCCTTGGCTTGCGGACGGCTGCCTTCTTGCTGCTTGACATGGTCGTCCCTCTGTGCGTGTCTGTGTTCTAATCTCCTCCTCTTACAAGCACATGAGTCATATTGGATCAAGACCCACCTTAAGGGCCTCATTTCAATTTAATTATTATTTTTTAAATTTTATCTTTTTTTTTCTTTTTCAACCCCTTGGTCAATTTGCATAATTTTATCTTTTTGAGACAGGGTCTCATTCTGTTGCCCAAGGTAGAGTGCAGTGGCATCATCATAGCTCACTGCAGCCTCAAACTCCTGGGCTTAAGCCATCCTCCTGCCTGAGCCTCCCGAGTAGCTGGGACTACAGGCACATGCCACCACCACACCCAGCTAATTTTTTCTATTTTTGGCAGAGACAGGGTCTCTTGCTCAGGCTGGTCTCAAACTCCTGAACTCAAGAGATCCTCCTGTCTCCGCCTCCCAGAGTGCTAGGATGACAGGCGTGAGCCACCACACCCGACCCTTAATTACCCATTTAAAGACTCCCATCTCCAAATGCAGTCACATTCTGAGGTACTGGGTGTTAAGGCTTCAACGCATGAAGTTTATTTATTTATTTACTCAGAGACACTTTGTCGCCCAGGCTGGAGTGCCAGTGGCATGATCATAGCCGCCTGCAGCCTCCAACTCTTGGGCTCAAGCGATCTTCCCACCTTAGCCTCCTGAGGAGCTAGAATTATTTTATTTAAAAAAATTTTTTGTAGAGATGGGGACCTCACTACATTGCCCAAGCTGATCTTGAACTCCTGGCCTCAAGCAATCCTCCTGCCTTGGTCTCTCAATCAAAGTTCTGGGATTATAGGCATGAGCCACCGTGCCCAGCCAACATATGAATTTGGAGGGGGGTGGACATAATTCAGCCCATGACCATCTGCAGGGTGGCGGGGGTAGGGGGCGGTGGTGGGGAAAAACTGGTGGGGAAATTCGTGGAAGGTGAACTGCCCAGGACAAAACAGAGGCAGAGAAACATCTAGTGAATTCCAGGCAAGCGCATCAGGGCTGCTTTGGCCCATCCTATAGCTTATTCCAGGACTTTCAAAGGAATGAATCTCAAAGACAGAAAACACAGCTTCAGCCTGGAGGCACGTCTGTCTCTGCTCGGAGGGGAGGGGGCGGCGATGGCCACCTGGGTCACGGGAGCCCTTTGTTAGGAGAATGGGCCACTTGAAGGGAAATCGATCCTGGCTAAGCATTGAGCAGCTGCTCCCAGCCAAAGCTGCTGGAGAGAGGCCCTTCGCCCCCTCCCCTCCAGGGCCGGGAGAGGAGCCAGAGGAGGCTGAGGATTGTTCTGCCAGGTGGTGGGGCTCAGAAGGGGCCTTCAATCAGTGTGCATTGTGGCCGGCGGCGCCTGCATCCGTCCGCTGTCTGAGGAGGCACCTCCAGCCTCAGCATCCATTCCCCAGAGACCGGCCCCTAGCAGGCAACAATCATTATCATCACCAACCCAGCCGTGCCAGGCACTTTGCATGCGTGACGCACACAGGAGGGACCTCACAGCACCACCTCCTAGCCTCGTGACCTTGAACCGCACAGTGCCTCAGTTTCCCCATCTACAAAACAGCAGCACCCACCTTTTAGGGTTGTCATGGAGATTAAATGAATGCCTGTGTGCCAAAAGCTTAAAATCACACATAGTACGGAGCAGCTACTGATAACATCGTTTCCATTTGACTCGCATGAGGGTGGGGATGTCACAAACTGAAGGTCAGGGAGGGAAACCAAGTGGCAGAGGCTGCTGCTGTGCCCTCAGAGTCTGTAAGGGGAACAGAGACCATGATAGATGATTCCATGGAGAGAATTTAACACGAGAAACCAGAAGGCTGAAAGAGACTAATGGGGAAGGTAAAGCAATCAAAAGAGCAGCAACTGCAGGAAGTTGTCACCTCCCCCAAGGGTTGGCAGGGCAAAAGGAGGAGGCGATGTTAACAGAGCCTGGAGGGAACTTGGAGGAGGAGCTACCCCTGGCTTTTCTCTTTTTCCCGCCTCCAAATTCCCACCGCAGCCTCCCATTGGCCGAACCCAGCAGCCAGACTGTGAACAAAGGAACCTGGGAAATGTAGTTTTTAGGGGTCAACTCACCTCTGACATGGAGCAGAACAAGGAAGAGCAGGGAAGAGACACCAGGAAAACGACCGGCACTGAGGACTCAGGGCCCCAGGCTACCTGTTTCTAAGACTGCCTTAACCACTAAGCTATGCGCTTATAGAACATAGGCTCGAGTCAACTGTCCCATATCAACCCCACAGTAAGCCTTTGAAGGAATGGTGATGCTGGATCCTTCCTCTTCAGAGTTAAAAGTCACCTCCTCAGGGAAGCCTTCCCAGATCACCTCCTTAAAGCAACCCTAGTCAGCCCCCATCTCCCTGTCTGGCACGTGCCATGACATAAACCACACTATATGTTTGTTGGCTAGTGTAGTGTATGACCCATTAGGAGGGAAGTATACCATGTTCCCAATGCTTAGAACAACTCTTGGCACAAAGTAGATGCTCAATAAATTTTTTCTTTCTAGAAAAGAGACAGGGTCTTGCTCTGTCACCCAGGCTAGAGTACAGTGGCATAATCATAGCTCACTGCAGCCTCCAACTCCTGAGCTCAAGCGATCCTCCCACCTCAGCCTCTTGAGTAGCTGGGACTACAGGTACATGCCACCATGCTTGGCTAATTTTTAAATTTTTTTAATAGAGATAGAATTTCGCTATGTTGCCCAGGCTGGTCTCAAATACCTAGCCTTAAGCAATGCTCTTACCTCAGTCTCCCAAAGTGCTGAGATTACAGGCATGAGCCACCGCACCCAGCCTCAATAAATATTTGTACAATATTTTTTTAACCTTGAGGCAATGCTGATTGCTTTATATATTAAATGGTAGAGTGTGGATTGCAGACCTAGGTCTGCGAGGCTGTGGAGATGCTGAGTTCTATAGTCAGGTCTCTGCAAATGCTGTGCATCCTTCAGGGCTCAGAGTAAATATCACCACCTCCAGGAAGCCTTCTTTCTCTCCGAACACAGATCACAGTTCCTTGCATGTATCTGCACAGTTCCCTGCATGTTCCTTCTTATAAGGTTCTTATATTTTATTCTTTTCCTTGCCTGGAAAGGTATCTGCGTGCTCCATTAGCTTCAAGAGGTCAGAGCCTAGTCATTCTTCTGTCCCACTGTGGCCCCAACTCCAAAGATGATGGACGGAGTCTGCGGGTATCGGGGCATGAATGAATGAATGAATGAATGAATGCCTCCTGTACACTCCAAGTTGTCCACATGATTTCTGTCTCTCCCCACCTCCCACAGACCCTCCGTCTGCTCTGTCAGCACCCCCTTTTCCTTCTCCCCTCCCGGGGTGGATACAGGGGCTCTGGGTTTTGAAAGAATCACGGAATCTAAGACAGTAGAGTGTAGCTCTGAAACACATGGACCCCAGAGCCTGAAGACTTGAGTTCAAATCCTGGCTCCTCCACTTTCTAGCTGCGTGACCTTGGAAAAGTGATTTAACCTCTCTGGGCCTGACTTTTTCATCTGCAAAATGGGGGTGATAGTCGTGCCTTTCTGCAAGGCCATGGGAGGATTCAGTGAGCTATTTCTGACCTGTTTAGGGGCAGCATCTCTTCCCCTCAGCTCCCTTCTGCGATTCCCAGGCAAGTCTGGTTACGTGGAGGGCTGAGTCTCCAGCAATTAATGAATCCTGAACAGATCTCAGCTGTGTCAGGGGAGCCCTGGTGCCAAGTTGGCCTGAGTTTTCATCCCGAGAGAGCTGAGAACAGGTTCTGGCGTCAGACATCCGCGCTGTGATTGGCATAAATGCCTGGTGTTCCTGTGACCCTTCCCCTCGTTGGGGCCCTGGGGGTGTGGGACATGCTCCGGGGGTGGGGGGGCTCTGCCGGGATCTCCTGACTGGCCGAATATGCCCACCCGACAGCTGCTGAGCGTGGGGGCTCGCGGCTAGCAGCTGTGACCTTCCACAGAGACCTGCCCTTGGCTTTGGGAGACACCAGACCCTGAAGATGCTTGGGAGGTGCCCCCCACCCCCAGGGGGAACCCCAGTGACTGACGTGGGGGTACAAAAGCCCACCCCCTTGTCTCACAGTGGGATAACCCCACAGTGCCCCCTCACCCCTGCGGATCAGGCCAAGCCTGGACTTTCCCTGAGACCTCATATACTTGCCGAACCCCTCCCCTTCCAGGTCCTGCTCCCCTCACCACCCCCCTACTCTCAATTAATCATCAATTAATTAACCAAACCCCTGTCGCACATGCTGCTGCTCAGGAACCCAGCCTAAGAGGGTATCGATGTAGGTGTCCCTGCAAACTCGCATTCACACCCAGGCACCGGGTTCCGTCGCTTCCTCCTAAATAGCCAATCCATCAGCCAACCCCGAGCGCGCTCTCACTTCCAAATGCAGCCAGAGGCCGGGCGCAGTGGCTCACACCTGTAATCTACCACTTTGGGAGGCTGAGCGGGGAGGATCGCCTGAGTCCAGGAGTTCGAGACCAGCCTGGGCAATACTGAGATCCCCGTCTCTACAAAAAAATTTAAAAATTAGCCAGGCGTGGTGGCACCTGCCTGTACTCTCAGCTACTTGGAAGGCTGAGGCAGGAGGATCGCTTGAGCCCAGGAGTTCGAGGTTGCTGTGAGCTATGATGATGCCACTGCACACTAGCCCAGGCAACAGAGTGACACCCTGTCTCAAAAGAAAAAAAGAAAATGCATCCTAAATTCTGCCCAGTCCACCCCACCTACAAGTGCAGATCCCATCATGCGCCAGGGCTAGCCCTGATGCATTTTTCTGTGTAAAACTTGCTACGTGCCACACCCCCCAATGCTACGTTAAATATATGTTGTTTCTTGTCTGTTGCTTCCATGATATATGTCAGCTCTCCCACGGGCAGGGATTTTTATTGCTTTGTTTATTGCTGTGTCCTAAAACTAGAACAGCGCCTGGCACACAGTAAATGCTCGATAAACATTTCTGTCATTTAAAGAATGAATCTGGCCAGGTGCAGTGGCTCACACCTGTAATCCTAGCACTCTGGGAGGCCGAGGCAGGTGGATTGCTCAAGGTCAGGAGTTCGAGACCAGCCTGAACAAGAGCGAGACCCCGTGTCTACAAAATATAAAAAATTAGCCAGGCATGGTGGCACGTGCCTGTAGTCCCAGCTACTCAGGAGGTTGAGGCAGGAGGATGGCTTGAGCCCAGGAGTTTGAGGTTGCTATGAACTAGGCTGATGCCACAGCACTCTAGCCTGGGCAACAGAGCCAGACTCTGTCTCAAAAAAAAAAAAAAAAAAAAAAAAAGAATCTGGGCCGGGCGTGGTGGCTCACACCTGTAATCCCAGCGCTTTGGGAGGCTGAGGCGGGAGGATCGCTCGCTTGAGCCCAGGAGTTAAGAGACCAGCCTGGGCAACACAGTGAGACCCCATGTGTACAAAAAATTTAAAAATTAGCCATGCGTGGTGGCTCATGCCTGTAGTCCCAGCTACTCGGGAGGCTGAGGCAGGAGGATCACTTGAGCCCAGGAGTTGGAGGTTCAGCTTTCATCTTCTCTTGCTCTTGCATCAGTTTCACCTGGAGAATCTACCCATTTCTCCCCCTTCCCACCCCTCGCCTCCACAGTCTGTCCTCCGCACAGCAGTTAGAGGGTGCCTCTGAACACCTGAGTCACACTGAGTCCCTCCCCTGCTCAGAACCCTCCATGGCTCCCACCTCACCTGGGGTAAAAGTCCAAGTCTTCCCCAAGGCGCATAAGTCCCTGCCTGATCTTCCCTGTCATCCCCCTGCCCTCGCCTCTGTCCACTTTCCCCCTTGCTCAGTCTGTTCCAGCCACACTGTTCCTGCAACACCCCGAGCTTCTTCTCCTTCAGGTCTTTGCACTGGCCATTCCCTCTGCCTAGAATGCCCTTCCCTCCACCTCCTTCTGATCTGTACTCAAATGTCATTGTTTCAAGAGGCCTTCCCTGATCCTTTCTGGTCAGAGCGACAAGTGCCCCAGCACTGCCCATCCCCCCCATCAGCTTCCCACATGCTACCCCATTTATGCGTTAATTTTGCAAATTATCTTTCTTCAGAACGTGAAGCAGGAGTTGTTTTTTTTTTTTTTTGGCTTTTTTTTTTTTTTTTTTACCTGTTTTTGTTCACTGCTGTGCTGACAGCACCTAGACTAGGCCACCTTGCATGCCATCGGCATTTGGTATCCACACATTATTTGTAAAATTTTGCACACCGACTGTGTGAGGATCGCTTGAGCCCAGGAGTTGGAGGTAGGGACTCTCAGTGTGCCCCTTAGGCAGACGAGGAAACTGAGGCCCAGAGAGGGGAAGCCGCTGTGTTGGGTCGTGGGTCAGGGAGTGAGCTGGGGACCATGGGCCTCTCTGTGGTGCGTGGATTGTGTGCAACTGTGAGCCGTGTGTGCTGATCTGAGTGTGAGCGGCTGTATCTCCCTGAACGTGGACAGACGATGCATTCGGGCCGACTCTGCGCGGCGGTGTCTATGCACGGAAGGGCGGCAGCGGGCCAGACCCCGGCAGGTGTGAACACGTGCCCGCGTGCTCGGCTGGGTGTGAACGTGTGTGCGCGCCAATGCAGCGGAGGATGAGAGATTGTGCATCCATAGTGAAGACGTGTGTGTATGTGTGTTGGGGGGCTGGGGGGAGCTCTAGGAAGCTTGGATGGGGCCGAAGCTGCAGTCGAAGGAATATTGTGGGTGAAGGAATAACCCCATCAACCATAGCCTGTTATTTATAGACGGATCCTGGTTCATAAATTCCAAATTTTTTTTTTATCTCCCTCGCTGCCAGGCCCTCATAAATATTCATGAGTTTCCTGCCTTGGAATATTTGAGTAGTCAGAAGGAAGAGTGGTGGGGGGGGAGAGGGGAAGGAGAGAGTTGGGAGGATGGGAGGTGGTCTCTCTGGATTTGCCTTCCCTCCCCTCTGGGCTCCCCTCCCAAGCTGCAGCCGGCCAGACAGGGAAGGTTCTCGGCCGACACACAGATCTCCCAAGGTCTATTGTTATTCTTTCCTGGTGTCTGTGGAAAAATACCGCCCGCTCTGGGGGCAGAGAAGGTGTCTGCTGTTTTCTCAGCTCCTGATCTAGCTGCAGTTTGGAAACTTGTCATCCTGGGACCCCCGGCTCCAGTGGGATGGGGAGACCTCTCTGATGTACCATGCAGCAAAGGGGCGCTGGGGGCATTGTGGGGAGGGCATTGTGGCCCCCTGCCTGGTCCCAGGGAGGGGAACGGATCATAAAGACTGGTCCGTATGGGAAGAAATAATGTGTGTGAGTACGTATCTATGAGAGTAACTCTTGCAATGCGTAAGAAACTACAGTAGCCAATACAAGTGTTGACAAATCTTCCAGTTCTTTTCTCTTGGGCACATGATAGGATAGTAAAACTTCCCGAAATGGCACACGTGGCCATGTGACTTCTTCTAGCCAATGCCTTATGAGTGGAAGTGACTTCCAGGTGGAAGCTGTAAGAGCCAGTGTGTGATGTGCCATGTTCTTGCCTCAAGAATTGCAGAAGCGCGTGTTGGTATGAAGCCATCAGCTGTGGTCCCTGACTAGCGCGACTAGGCAGAGACCCCTACCAACCACCACGTGGCATGTGAAAAAGCTCGTTGGGTTGTACTAACCTTCTGAGACTTGGGGGTTGTTTTGTTATACAGCACAAGCTAGCCTACGCTGACTGGCACAGAGCTCGTGAGTGTGCGAGATTGAGGTGTGGCGTGTCTGTGTCCATGTGACCAAGAATGTGCATGAGTGAGTAGCTATTTATAGGTTTATGGGTGTGAGCATTAGCAAGGATATGAAACTGTGCTTATGAGTGTATAAAACAGGCTGAGTAAGAATGTGTCAGATGGGGCCCAGGCGCGGTGGCTCACGCCTGTGATCCTAGCACTCTGGGAGGCCGAGGTGGGAGGATCACTCAAGGTCAGGAGTTCGAGACCAGCCTGAGCAAGAGCGAGACCCCCATCTCTACTAAAAATAGAAAGAACTTAGCTGGACAACTAAAAATATATAGAAAAAATTGGCCGGGCATGGTGGCACATGCCTGTAGTCCCAGCTACTCGGGAGGCTGAGGCAGGAGGATCACTTGAGCCCAGGAGTTGGAGGTTGCTGTGAGCTAGGCTGATGCCACGGCACTCTAGCCTGGGCAACAGAGGGAGACTCTGTCTCAAAAAAAAAAAAAAAAAAGAATGTGTCAGACGGTGTATATGGGTGAGAAAATGTAAACATGAACAGCAAGGCCCTGTACAGCACAACTCCAGGGACACCGTTCTCAGAGAACACCATGACCCGGAGTCGTGCACTATCGTAGATCAAAAGTAGCATAGCATGGGAAGCTATCTCCAAGTGTGCTGGCTGGTTGGCTGGTGGCATCTGTAAGACCATGATATGGTCCGTGCATGTGTGTGCATGAGTTTGTCAAGATGCATTTCTGTGCAAAGTGTGTTGCTGCATGTTTGAGGCACATGCATGGGTTTGCAGGACTGTATGTGTCAAGCTGGCTCAACCTCGGGTCCCAGGATGACCTGGCATTGGAAAATAAAATTCTCTTCCCTTCATTAGTCCTGGGACATTCCAAGTCATTTGCAATGGATGTCAGTGCTCAGAGGCACTCAACCAGTAGAGAGGGCAAACCTGTTCTCCCTCGACTTCCCCGAGCTAAGCCCATTTTCTGTTTCTGTCTTCACAGGTTCTGCTCCGATCTATCTCAGGATGTGGGTTGAGCCATGGTCTATCTCAGGACTCAGGTTCAACCTTGGTCTATCTCAGCAGCTGGGTCTGTGCTGTCTATCTCTGGTCTGTAGTATAGCCCTTATCTACCCAGGACTTGCACTTGGTCCTGGCCTCCTATGTCACCTAGAACTGGGCTTATCTTCGGTCTAGCCTTAGACCCAAGTTCAGTCTTTGTTTAGCCAAGGCTCGGGCTTGACCCTAGCCTGTCACAGAGTCAACCCATGGAGTATCTTAAGACCTCAGAGGTGCCTCCCTGTTCTGTTCCAGGACTTGAATTCATCCACCATCTTGGGACCAGAGCTGAGCCTGGTCTGCCTTAGGAACTGGGTCCATGCTGCCCTAGTTGAACTTTCACACGCAGGTGAGAAATCCACAGCAGAAACTTCCTCTCCCTGTGTTTCGTCTCACTCCCTTCCCCCAAAATGCTCGGGGTCTCTTGGACGAATGCCCACTGCCAATGATCGGTGTGTCCCGGGATTAATGAAAGTAAGGGAATGTTATCGTTCCAAAGCCGTTAGCTAAAATCCATTAAAGTGGATTTTGTGGGTCTCTCTCAAGGATTATTCCAGAGCTTTCTTGATGAGCGATTACACACAGCATTAATCTTCACGGGTTGGGGACTTTACGACAACTCATTATGACTTACTTCGTAGATGCTGGGGTTATGACTTCCCTCCAGCTGAGCTCTCCCCGGGCTCAGATGCCCAATCTCAGGCCAGGAGTCCAGAGGGAGCTTTCAAGAGGGCTTTCTTCATGGATGTAGACCAGGGGAAAAGCCAGTGCCCGGTCTCCAGACATCACATACTCCAGTAAGACTCGAACGAAAACTTCCATCTCCTCCAACCTTCCCCAGCGTTACCTCCCAATCTCCCAGAGGAAGCAAGAGGCATAAAACGGACTCTCTCTTCTCCCTAGTCACAATTTACCAACTTTTCTCTCTTGTCACAGTGGAGGAGCCTCCCATCCTCCTATAGCTCGTGGGGTCACTCTTGCTTTGGTCTTCCTTCTGCCTTCTTGGGAATCTTAGGCAATCAATATCCCGTCTTTATCTGCATATTCAACCTCTCCCTCTCAAGCAGAACTTTCTCACTGGTTTTGTGGTTTTGTTTATTTATTTATTTATTTATTTAGAGACAGGGTCTCACTCTGTCCCCCAGGCTAGAGTGCAGTGGCATCATCATAGCTCACTGCAGCCTCAAACTCCTGGGATCAAGTGATCCTCCTGCCTCAGCCTCCCAGGTAGCTGAGACTACAGGCTCATGCCACCACACCCAGCTAATTTTTTCTGTTTTTAGTTGCCTGGCCAATTTTTTTTCTATTTTTTAGTAGACACAGGGTTCGCTCTTGCTCAGGCTGTTCTCGAACTCCTAGCCTCAAGCGATCCTCCTGCCTCGGCCTCCCTGAGTGCCTGGATTATAGGCGTGAGCTACTGAGCCTGGCCTCATCCGAATCTTGATTCCTCCTTCCCCCACTGCGAGATGTCTCTAAAACATCTCCATCCTAACATGCTCAAAAGGAAATGCAAGATCTCTCTTCAACCTGGTTCTCCAATAACTCCCCATGTCACCAACTCTACATCCCCGCAGGGAAGTGGGTCAGACACCCAGGCATTACCCTCACCTCCATTCCCACTCCTTCACCAAGTCTGGTTGACTTTAACTCCTAGGTATCTTTAGAATTCACGCCTGGTTCTCTACCTCTATCACCATTCAATGGTCCAAGCCATCCTCGCAGCCCAGCAAGTCTATCTGGTCTACCTCCATGTACTCTTTTCCTTGCCAGTCAGTCTATATATGGGAACCTCAGGGAAACTTGACAATGGCCTCCATGTTTCTAAATCCAATGGATGCTTTCCGGCCCCCCATCTTTCTTGACCTCTTGGCAGGATCCGACTCTGTTGACTGGTCTGTCTTTCTTGATATCTTTCCTTCCCTTGGCTGCCATGACACATGCTCACATGGTTCCCTCCTACCTCGCTTCTTGTCCTTCCCACACTCATCCCAACTGGATAGGTGATCTTGTCATCTTCCCAGCCAAACCCCATTGGTGGATTCCTTTTATTCTTAGGATCAGATAAAATTCTTTAACATGACCACAGGGCCCTGCGGGTCTGCCCTTATCTCTCCGCTTTCATCTCGTACTATCTGCCCACTCTAAGGCTGTCTTTTATTTATTTTTTTCTGTTTTCAGAGACAAGGTCTCACTCTGTCACCCAGGCTGGAGTGCAGTGGCGCACCATAGCTCACTGCAGCCTCAAATTCCTGGGCTCAAGCGATCCTCCTGCCTCAGCCTCCTGAGTAGCTGGGACTACAGGTGCACACCACCATGCCTGGCTAATTGTTTAAATTTTTTGTACAGATGGGGTCTTGCTGGGCTGCCCAGGCTGGTCTCACATTCCTGGCCTCAAGCGATCCTCCTGCCTCAGACTCCCAAAGTGCTGGGATTACAGGCATGAGCCACCACACTCAGCCCTCCACGGCCTTTTTTAGTCTGTCATATTTTCCACCCTTCCTTGCACCCCAGGGCCTTTGCACAAGAGATTCTTTCTGTCCAGAGCACCCTTTCCTCTCTGTGTCAGATCTCAGCTCTTGCTTCCTCTGACTTTGCCAAATTAGGTCAAATCTCCTTATTGGAAGGTCTCAAAGCACCAAGGATCTTTTCTTCAAAGCTGTTATTACACTGCCATTGACATATATTTGCAATTACATGATCATTACCTGTCTCTGAATTTTGCAGAAAGCTCCACCTGCCCGTGTCTGGTTCACCATCGTTTCTCCCATGATGGGCTCACCATAAGTCCCCCCAAAATGCTTGTTGAATAAATAAACACATGGATGGATAAATGGCTCCACTGTTTTCAGGATCAAGTCTGAGTGACTTGGTTTGGCATTTGAGGCTCTCCATGACCCCAGGGGCTGAGCTCCCTCCTGGTCTCGGTAAAGGTCAGAGCAAAGACCCAAGGGCACAAGATGCCAAGTGAAGAATAATCATTCAGCAGAAGCAGGAAGTCAGAAGCAACAGTGACCAAAGAATATAAGCCCTTCTGCGGAGTCACAGAGATCTTAGGGAGACTCTGGTTTTCCATAGTGCACGGAAGGGGATTCAGGCCATTATGACTTCCTAGCTATTAAGAAGTAGGGTGATCTGCCTTATATGTGGTCTGCCTTGTCTTCTAGAAATTCTCCCAGGCTGGGTGTGGTGGCTCATGCCTGTAATCCCAGCACTTTGGGAGGCTGAGGCAGGAGGATTGCTTGAGGCCAGGAGTTTAAGACCAGCCTGGGCAACATAGCGAGACCCCATCTCTACAAAATATAAGAAAGAATTAGCCAGGTGTGGTGGTGTGTTGCCTGCAGTCCCAGCTATTCAGGTGGCTAAAATGGGAGGATCACTTGAGCCCAGGAGTCAGAGGCTGCAGTGAATTATGATTGTGCCACTGCATTCCAGCCCAGGAGACAGAGCAAGACCCTATCTCCAAAAAAGAAAAAAGAAAAAAAAGAAATTCTCCCTAGCCTAGACCTCACGATTCTCTGCAGCCACCACGCTGTTTCCCTGTTCCTCTCTTTCCCCATTTCCTCGCATCTGATCCAACAGCAAGTCTTGATGGCTCTACCTCCAAGACTGCTGACAATCTGCCTACTTCTCACCATCCCAGCTGCCTCTGTCCTGGCCCAGACAACACTGTGTCTTGCTTGGGCTGCTGCAGTGACATCTCCTCCCTGGTCTTCCTGCTTCGACTCTCCTTTTCTGGAATCCATTCCCCAACCCAGCAGCTAGAGAGATCTTTAAACAATGTGAATCAGATTAAGGCGTTTCTCCCTGCTGTAAATCATCCAAGAGCTTCTCACTGCATTTAGAATAAAAACCGACGACAGCCAGGCTCCGCAGCCCATGCCTATAATCCTGGCACTTTGGGAGGCCGAGGCAGGAGGATCACTCGAGTACAGGAGTTTGAGACCAGCCTGGGCAACATAGCGAGACCCCATCTCTACAACAAAAATGTAAAAATTAGCTGGACATCATAGTGCGTGCCTGTAGTCCCAGCTACTTGGGAGGCTGAAGGCAGGAGGATCACTTGAGCCCAGGAGTTTGAGGCTGCAGGGAGGTATGACCGCACCACTGCACTCCAGCCTGGATGACAGAAGGAAACTATCACAAAAAAAAAAAAAAAAAAAAGCAGAAAACCACCAACTCACTGTAGCCTGTGAGGCCTTGAATGTGGTGTGCCCTGCCAACTTCTTCAATCTCACCCCCCTCCCTCTCTCACCTCTTTCCAAAACACACCAAGCTTGTTCCCACCCCAGGGCCTTTGCACATGCGGTTCCCTCTCCCAGAATACCTTTCTCCCCCTTCTTTCCATGGCCAACTCCCAGAGAGCCTACCCCAATGTCCCACCGTAATGAGGTTCCCCAGCCCTACTCTTTCCTATCTGCCTGTTCTTTTCTTAACAGCACTTATTTATCCAAAACGAATGTGTTTATTTCTTTGTTACATGTTATTGTCTCCAGTATAACATACACATTTTTCATTTTTTGTGGAGACAAGGTCTTGGGTATGTTTGCCCAGGCTGGTCTCGAATTCCTGACCTCAAGCGATCCTCCCACCTCAGCCTCCCAAAGCGCTGGGGTTACAGGTGTGAGCCACCACACCTGGCGACAATTTCTTGTTTATTTGTTTGTTGTTTGTCTCTTCCCACCAAAATGTCAGCTCCAACAAAGCAAGCGCCTTGTGTGTCTTGTCCACCTGGCACGTCGTAGGTGTGTGATAAATATTTGTTAACTGAACTGACAAGTGAGTGAATGGATGGACAGATGGACGGATAGACGGATGATGGCTTTCCAAGTCCCTGGAGCCCCAGCTGTGGGTTTTGTGAGATTCCCTGCATTCCTTATGTAAACCTCCGATTTCGCCGGGCCAGCCAGGAGGGTTTCTGTTGCAAACAGCCTCTCTGCCACCCGCCCACCCCCAGGCCGACAGGAGGCAAATGAGAATGGAGAGAGGTGTCAGGGAAGCGCCAACTGGTGAGAGAGGAAACCTGGGAAGGGGAGGAGGGGAGGCGACTTTAAAGGATCAGTCTCTCAAGCCCGATCAGGAGAGCAGGGAAATTGATGAAGCCGCAAGGCTGGAGGAACACACCACGGTGGACACGAGGCCAGGCAGGGGGACGCAAGAAAACGCTGGAGAACTAGACACAAAGAGCCAGGATCTCTCTGCAGTGCAAGGAGAATGTTCATGATGGTAATAATGATTCTACTCAATGAAAATACGGTCTCGAACGTACCCGGTCCCTTCCTTGTGCATCAGCTCCCGTAGTTAGCTCTGGTGGGAGGGGAGCTTCAAATCGGGGGAAATCTCAGCTACGAAAGGCTGGCGAGTGAGGCTGGGCTCAGGGCTCTGTATTCCTGGGTGGCTTTACTGAGTATCCAGACTCTGTTGCTCAGGCTGGAGTGCAGTGGCGTCATCACAGCTCACGGAAGCCTCGAACTCCTGGGCTCAAGGAATCCTCCCACCTCAGCCTCCTGAGTAGCTGGGACTACAGGTGAATGCCACAATGCCCGGCTAATTTTTAAAATTTTTTTTAGAGATGGGGGTCTCACTATATTGCCCAGGCTGGTCTCGAACTCCTGGCCTCAGGATATCCTCCTGCCTCAGCCCCCCCAAAGACCACACCTGTCCTCTCTCTCCTTGGTTATTCGTGTACATCTGCCACTCTATAGCCACATACATAAGTGCATGTGCCTATACCCACATGTGTAAGCCCAGGTGAACACCTCCCCATAAACACCCATGGCCATCTGTGTGCTCTCCTGGACAGCCATGCACACATGTGTATACATACATGTGTATGTCCATCCAGAAGCCATAAACATGTTACATATCTGTGTCCCTTCAAGAACACCTGTGTTCTTCCATGTATAATTCTCCACGTCCATTGGTGCCCACCTGCCTGTATCCACGAACATTCGTCTCCTCAGTAGGAACTGACATCTGTATATATCTGTCTGCTGCTTTCTGAGATCTCCCCAGCCTCCTCATTAGCATTGCAGTTAGACTTGGAACATTCCTGCAAAACTTATGCTTTACTAATAAACCTGGTGTCCTGTTGAGGTCACGTGGCATTTACAAGGGCTAATGGAGCCAGCCTCGGCCAGCAGGGCTGGGGAATCCTGGACTCCTGGAATAGCCAAAGAATGCACTCAGAACAATGAGCAAATTCCCTGTCATCGCTGCACCAAATCTCCCAGCCAGTGTCTATCTGGAGAACGTAAGTCACATTTGTTTATGTCCCTAACACTGTCCTGGCATCACATGAAGGGCTGTATCACTAGACTTGTCATTATACTGAAGGCTGCATCACTCTCATGGGCACTACACTGAGGGCTGCAACATCAGACTTGTCATTATACTGAAGGCTGCATTACCTTGTTGGACATTACACTGAGGGTTGCATCATTAGACCTGTCTTTATGTGAAGACTGAATCACCCTTTTGGTCACACCCCCAAGGGCTCCAATCCCAGGCTGAGCATTATACTGAGGGCTTCAGAACTAGGTGGTAAAATTTGAGAAGCAACATTTTCCCTCTGCCCTGGTAACTCCTCTGTGTGGGGTTGGGAAGTGATCCTAAGGGACCTGGTAGGAGACCCTGAAGCCATGCACTGGGGGAGGGAAGCCGCAAAGGACAGAAAAGCAAATATTACATCAAAAGTTGGAACTCACCCCTCCTGTGTGAGCCTTCCCAGTGCTAAAGGGATGGGAGAGATTCATCGTGTGATGTTGGGGGTGCCCAACCAGCTCCTCCTAGAAGCTGTAGATCTTGTCATGTGTCTGCTGTCCCTGCTAGGGGGCCCTGCCAAGACCTACCTTGTCATGCCCTTGAGAAGAGACGCTTTACCTGCAAGCACTCTGGCAGCCTGGCATAGCAGCCACACCATGCCATGACCAGCCCTGACACATGCCACATCCTCAGATGCGTTCCACACGCCCCCCCGCACCTTGCCACGATCAGGTAGGCTCCCCCGTGCGCGGACACTCCCCACACAGGAGACAAGCTCTGACCCACTCCAACATGTCCCAAGGGCTCAGACACACCCAGCGGCCATCAGATCGGATTCCCCTTACACAAAGTGACATGCGTGCCACGCAGACACACTCGAACATACTATGACACGCCCTGACACACAGGGGCAGGCTCCACCACACGCGCACACACGCTCGAACGTGCTTTTGGGGGCCAGGCAGGTTCCCAGCCTTTGCCAGAGCCTCCCCACCCATGGCCACCTTGCCCTTCCGGATGGATTGATGCGACGGCAGGGAGAAGCCGTTATAAATTAAACATCCAGAAGCTGTCTGAGCGCCGGGCTGTGCCAGCCACTCGTTGGCTGGTTCTGTCCCAGGAGGCTGCAGGAACGCGGGGTTGGGGGAGAGGGCAGGGGAAGTGGCTCGCTTCATTAATTAGTCCTAATTGAGATATCTTTGCAAATATCCCTTTATTAAAGGACACGGTTCCATCCATTCCCTGGGAATTCCTCACCTCTCCGTGTCTCCAGCCCCTGAGTACACACTGCGGAAATACAAGAGGAGGAAGCGTGCTCCCAAGGGCTGTTTGAACCTCAGCTGTGCTTCTCATAATGACAGGTGGGCAGGCTCAGAGGCACACAAAGATCTGGGCGGGGACAGAGAGATCCAGGCGGGGGAGAAAGGGAGCCGCTGAGAGCCACAGCAGTTGCAGCCCAGCAGGCAACACCGCGGGGACCAAACTGCAGAGTCAGAGACACAGGCTCCGAAATACAGGAATCGGGGAGGCGCAGGCAGAGAAACTTCGCAACAGGGACGCCCAGAAGTATGGACAGATGGACCGCGGCTGGGCCGACAAAGCTCCCTCTGCCTTTTCCCGCCTCGCCTGGCCTCCCCTCTCCTGGGCAGGCCACCCGCTGCGGCAGCAGTAGCGGCGACAGCAATCAAGGCTGATTCCTCTTTGGCCCTAGCTACCCTCCCCTTCCCGCTCCCTCCCCCAATCACTCCTGTAATCATCTCCCTTGTTCAAAATGAGCTGCGGCAGCTGCAGCCCAGACAGCTGTTCCATCTCAGAGCTAGCACTGGGGCCTGGGGCCTGGAGGGACGCCCTCCCTGGTGGCAGCGGGGCGGCAAGAATGGGCGATGAGGAGAGAGGGTCGGGAGGATGGCCCGGAGCTCGGGTGCCCAGCTCCCGTCCTGGCTTCCCCACAGGGGTCCAGACAGCCCAGACCCCTCTCTGGGGACCTTCAAGGGCTTGTGCTGTCTCACTTATTTGGTCACTCTCACCCAGTCCTGCCGAACACCCAACATGGTCCTGGCTCGGGGAGGCCTCTCAGGTCCAAGAATTCTCATCCATTCCCCTGGCTTCCCATTGGGGTCCTATGGTGACATGGAGACAGAGTCCCAGTGAAAGAGAGAGGACAGACAGGCAGGAAAAGACAGAGAGACAACGAAAGAGATACAGAGACAGAGACACCAAAAGTCAGAGATGACAGAGAGACAATCAGAAACACAAGAGGCACATAGCAACAGAGAAAAGGACAGAGACACAGAGAGACAAAACAGAGAGACAGAGACAGAGACAAGACACATACACAGAGAGAGAGAAGAGACAAAACAGATATCTAGAGATAGGCAGAGAGAGAATCACCAATAGTCACTCAACAAACATTTATTGAGTATCTACTATGTATTGTTGATTATATTCTTTTCCTGCTCCAAGGCTCCCATCCTCTGACACTCAAGATGAAGTACAAACACCTCAGGCCAAATTTCTTTGCACCCTAGACCCTGCTGGCCTCTTGGGCCACTTCTGCACTCCTTCTCAGACACTCTGACCACTTGTAGTCTCTCTGCACCCACAGGGATGCTGGAATGCTCTTTGCCTCTAAGCCATCGTCCATGTTGTTCCTTCTGTCTGGAATGTCCTTGCTCTGCCTTCATCCCGCCCAATTCCTTCTTGACCTTAAGACTCAATTTAAGGCCGGGTGCAGTGGCTTGTGCTTGGGATCCCGGCACTTTGGGAGGCCAAGGTGGTAGGATCACTTGAGCTCAGGAGTTCAAGACCAGCCTAAGCAAGAGCGGGACCCCATCTCTATCAAAAATTAGAAAAACTAGCTGGGCATGGCGGCACGTGCCTATAGTCCCAGCTACTCGGGGGGCTGAGGCAGGAGGATCGCTTGAGCCCAGGAGTTGGAGGCTGCAGCAGGCTATGATGACGCCACTGCACTCCAGCCTGGGCGACAGACAGAGCAAGACCCTGTCTCAAAAAAAAAAAAAAAAAAGATTCAATTTAGACATCACCTCCTCCAGGAAACTTCCATTGCAGCCTGCCTGGGTTTGGTTCTGTGCCCCCATAACACTCCAGAAATAGCCCCATCACCATGCCGACCATGCATGCCCCAAGTACTGCGGATGAGACTGTAATCTAATTGAAGTTGGGGACCTTGTTCATCTTTATATACCGTAGCCTAGTACCCTTCCCACTAGAAAGTAGGTGCTCAAGAAATACGTCTTTGCTTGTCCAAGTGTTTGAGCAGAAGCCGGAAGTCTACACTGGGCACAGGTGAAGGCGGCAGGTGTGGGTCCAATACGGAGTCTATGCCTTTGTTTCCCTTCTTTCTTCTCTTTCTTTTCTTTCTTTCTTTCTTTCTTTCTTTCTTTCTTTCTTTCTTTCTTTCTTTCTCTCTCTCTCTCTCTCTTTCTTTCTTTCTCTCTCTCTCTCTCTTTCTTTTTTAAGCAAGGAGCATTGAGTGAATTTCTCTCCACCTCTTTGGCCCTCGCCCTGGTCCAGACAGCATCATTTACAGTCACCTTCGCCCCGGCCTCCTGGCTCCCACCCTGGCCCCCATCTCCAATCTGCCCTCCCCACAGGGGCCAGAAGGATGACTGTGAACCCCGAGTAACGTCTTGTCCTTCCTCTGCTCGGAAACCTCCATAGCATCCCATTGAGTCATCAATTTATTCATTTAAGAAGGATTTATTGAACACCTATTGGGTCCTGGGCAAGGCACCAGGGCTGTGAAAGTCAACAAAATCCCATTGGGTAAAAAGTCTCTGCTCTCATGGACATGACATCGTAGTGAGGAGAAATCATACAAGATAAATAGGTCAACTCTATAGAGTATATTATAAGGTTAAAAGTGCAGTAGAGAGAAAAGAGACCATGAAAGGGAGACAGGGAGTTGCAAGTTAAATCTTAAGTCCCTACAAGATCACCTCCCACCATGATGTGGGTCCCTCCCACTCCCGTCACCTCCCTACCCTCACCTTCTCTTGCTTTCTCTCTATCTCGCTCTCTCTCTCTCTTTCTCTCTCTCCCCACCTCGGTCACTCTGCTCCGGCCACATGGGCCTCCTCACTGTTCTGCCAACATTTCAAGTATATTCCTACCTCAGGGCCTTTGCACTTGCCATCCCTTCTACCTGTAACTCTCTGCCTCTGGTTTCCCTCCCTCCTTGCTCCCTCAGTTCCTTCAGATCTCTGCAGAAATGTCACCTCCTCAGAAAGGCAATCTAAAATAGTTTCCCCTCACTCCCCCCTCATTCTGTTCTATGTTCCTTTATAGCACACTTACCGCCACTGACATAGTACAGATGTCTCTATATACTTGTCTGCTAGTCCCCACCCCTGCCCTAGAATGTCAGTTCCATGAAGGATTTCCATCTGTCTTGTTCACCATCATATGCCTGGCACATAGTAGGTGCTCAATGAACATTTGTTGAATGAGTGAGTGAGTGAGTGAATGAATGAATGGAGACACACTCTCTGGGAATTCCCATCAGTTTAGTTAAGAAGACAAAAGATTGGCAGAGTGGGGAGTATTCACAAATACTTGGCCACTTCTTGGATCCTAGGGGATCCAGGGTGGTAAGACCACTCTTCTCATCTTCTTTGAGGTTAGCATGGCCACAGGACTTGCTCTGACCCACGAAATGGGAGCAAAAGTGACATAATGCCACTTCCCAGGAAATGCTTTAAGAACTGGTGGTGGATTTGCTGTGACCTCCTTTTCCTGTGACCTCAATGGTCATGACTCAATAGAGCCTCCATCATCTCAGGTACCAGAGTGACCACCATGGACAGAGCCATCCCCCCCAGCTGCCAGCCAAAGATGGCTACAGTGGAAGCAAAAACATAAACTGGAGCTTGTGTTAAACCACTGAGATTTGAGGTGGTTTGTTACCGCAGTGTTGCTCAGCCTGTCTTGACTGATACAGAGTAACTGTGGCTTCCCCTCCCCAGAAAACTGTCAAGAAAAGGCAGGAGTCCTCATAGAGAAATCCTCAAACAGCCTTTTCCTGATAGCTGCTCAGACCCCTCCCCATTCTTCCCACGAGGAAAAGGGTCCTCCCCAAATGGAATACCCCCCCTCTATCTCCCCTTCCTTCCCTCCAGCCCTTGAGGAGGAGGAGACGGGTGAGGTATAACACGCAAGATGCAGGTAACTTGCTCCAGGCCCTTGAGACGATGGCAGCCGCCGGCAATGGGGCTGACAGCTCTTAGTCTAGCTCTGGATTTATGATCCCCAGGTGAGGAGCTTTTCCACTGAAAGCTCCCATCCCACAGGGATGGTTTATGGCTGGGAGTTGGCAAAGGTAGTAGCAGTTGCGGCTTCCTTCCTCCTCCTCCCCAGAGATGGTCTGTAACCACAAGAATGTTGCTTCTCCAGATGGAGGAGGCAGAAGCCAGTGAAAAGCATGACTCAAGGGTCTGGGCTTACCCGGAACACATCACCGAGCTCCTTCATTTTTAAAATTGTATTTTATTTTTCTTCAGATATGGGGTCTTGCTCTGTCGCTCAGGCTGGAGTGCAGTGGTGTAATCACAGCTCACTGCAGCCTTGAACTCCTGTGTTCAAGGGATCCTCCCACTTGAGCCTCCTGAGTAGCTGGGACTACAGGCGCACGCCACCACACCTGGCTGATTTTTATTTTTTGTAGAGAGGGGATCTCACTATGTTGCCCAGGCTGGTCTTGAACTCCTGGCCTCAAGTGATCCTCCCTCCTTGGCCTCCCAAAGGACTGGGATCACAGGTGTGAGTCACTACACCCAGCTGAGGTCTTTTGTTAAGCTAAACACCAGCATCCAACCTTCTGCCTCAGGACTTTGGGAATTCACACTGCTTAGGTTCCTGAATCCCTCAGCCTTCCCCACGTTGGTGCACTATGCCTTCCTACATCTCCTCCTTACTGAGCACCTACTATGTGCCTAGTCCCGTTTGTTCTCCCCAATCCTTCCTAGGAAGGTGAAATTGACTTAGACACTTGACAAGTATTTATTCCAGGCTTGGCTACAAGGGTGAACAAAACAACCCCTCCTTACTAAACACCTAGTATGCATCCGCCATTTGTTTCCACTGGAAGGTGGAATCCACAAATCCTTATTATGAAGGTGTGATTGTTGATTCAGCCACTTGCCAAATATTTGTTGTTGTAGACCTACTATGCATCGGGTCTTTGTGTTCAGTAGTGAGCAAAACACATGATGTTTTCATGGATCCCACAGTCTCATGGAGACTCTAAATTCTCCCTGACAAATAAGGAAATTGGAGTTTAGAGATTAAAGAATTTCCCCCAAGGTCACATAGCTAGTAACTTGCAGGGCCAGAATTCAAACCCAGATATGTTTGACTCAAAATCCGATCACTAAATGAGCATCTACTATTTCAAACTCTGAGCTGGAGTCTTTCAAACATCCATGTGCTTGACACAGAGGAGGCACTCCATAGTTTTGTGGAATAAATAAAATGGAGAGACGAATGGATGGATGGATGGATGGATGGGTGGATGGGTGGGTGGATGGATGGGTGAATGGGTGGGTGGATGGACGGGTGGGTGGGTGGATGGGTGGATGGATGGATGGATGGGTGAGTGGGTGGGTGGGTGGATGAAGAGATGGTGGATAGAGTCATGGAGGAGTGGAAGGATGGATGCAGAGAGGACAGATAAAGAAATGGTTGGATGATGAATAATGGATGGATGGGGGATTGGTGGATGCACAGAGAGATGGATGGATAGAAGGATGGATCCCCGAAAGGACAGAGAGACAGATGATTGATAATGGATGGATGGAAAGATGGAAGGATGAGGAGATGGACGTATGGAAGAATGGTGTAAAGATGGATGGAGAGATGAAATAATGGATGCATGAGGATCTAGACAGCAGATCTCTGCTACCCACAACAGTTCTGCGAGGTAACAATTCTCATTCCCATTTTACAGATGAGGAAACTGTAGCTTTCGGCAGGGGATTTCATGGAAGCACTAGAACAAGGTGCTGTAAGCTACGCATGCGCCAGAGTGGAGACCAGGTCTCCACACGTGGGCACACACACGTCCACATTTACAGAAAACACACAGTACACACAGGAACCTACCCACATGCATACGAGGTGGGGGCACACACACATTCATAAATACACACTTGTACTTATATGCACACACCTACAAAGACATACATGTCTACACACAGGGACACAAAAATGTGTGCACATGCATTTGCACAGACACACATGCACACGCAAAATCATAACTCAAGACATGCTTTTACACACTTATGTACACATTCGCCAGACACACACACACCTGCACACAGATACACAGACTCACACTCCTTAGATGGGAAGGCAGGAGAATTTGTCTTCCGATTTCAATGAGACACCATCTCTCTCCCCACCTCAGATGGCAACAGCAAGCAGGTTGTGACATAATCATGTACACAAACTCATAGGTGCACAGGCAATCATGTAACACATGCAAACCGAGTGTCAGGGACATATAATTGCAGATACACACTCCGATACATCCGCGCCCAAACACGCTCAGGGACACACCCACACTCATTCTGGGATGTACCCGTCACACACAGGAAGAGGCCCCATGCTGGCAATGCACATACACTTCCTTCTCACACTCCTCCATACACACATGGAAACGCACGCAGAGACAGACACGCCAGGACATACCCAAATAATACCACCTGACGTGACAGACACACAGAAAGACGCTGTTTCGCACATGGGCTGCGAGTCCGAGAATTTGGACGCAAAGCTCTCACCTGAGTCAAGCTCAATACCACCTCCCCCCAGGGGCTGGACAAAGCACCTACCACCCCCTCCACCCTCCAGGGGATGTCACCTCTCACCACTTGCCTGCAACCCTTGGGAGCAAAGTCCCTCTTGCTTCCAGCCACGGGAGAGAAAGAATCTGGCATGATGGACATTTGGAGCTGAGCAGGGGGCCCTTGGTGAAGTTGGGGAAGGAGACAGCGAGCACCATGAATCTAAGGCCCACGTTTCGGGAGGAGTCCCCCAAACAGATTGAAGAGGGGAGGGGCTCCCAGAGGGGCGGGGAGGTGGGGGGGCATTTCCGGAGGAGGCCGAGGGAAGTTTGCAGGGGAAGAAGCCCCCTCCCTTCTCCCCGGGACACCAGGACCACTGAGATTAACCCGATGGAGGCCCCCTCTTCTGCCCCCGGGGGAGGGAAGCTGAGGATGCAGGCGAGAGGGGGGGATGGGAAGGGAAGGCTGCAATCTCGGAGCTTCCGGAGGCAGCGCCAGTCCCAGCCCCAGCCCCAGCCGAGCCTCCTCTGCCTCCCAGGGAGGGCGAGTTAGGGGTATAAATATTCAGCACATGGTGAGGAAGGTAATGAGGAGGGGGTGCTAGGGAAGGGGGGGCTACAGGGGAGAGAAAAAGCCAGCCAGACAAAAAGAGATACAAAGTCAGAGACAGCGCCACAGAGACAGGGACAGACGGAAATAGCAAGAGATCCGGAGAAGCAAACCAGAGGGAAAAGAAGAGAGAGAGAGAGACAGAGACGGAACTCCTCAAAGACACCGAGACACAGCCAGGCAGAGACCCTGAAGCTGGGGACACTCGGAGAGCACGAGACCCTTCCCACGCTTTCAGACACAGGGTCCCTCACCGGCCCCGAATCTCACCCTCCCGCTCCGCCCCGCTCAGCCCCATCTGGCTTAATTCCGCAGCCCTTGTCGCCACCACCCGGGGCCGGAGCGAGCCCGGTACGTTGTTGGCGCTCGGACGCTGCTCACTAATAATAATAATAATAATGATCAATAATGGTAGCAATGACCACGCTAGACGGCGCAGAGGCGGCTGGGGGTCCCGGGGGTCCTGGGGCTCCCTCCGCCTGCCTCCACGTCCAGCCCCGGAGCCCCGGGAGGGCGCCCCCGACCCAGGCGCGCCAGGCAGGCGGGGGCCCGGGCGGGGGCCCCCGGAGGCTGCGGCGGCGACGGCGGCGGCGGCACCGGGCACCACGCCCCCCGGGAGCGCCCCCCGCACGGCGGCCACTCACGATTTTCTCGGAGGCGCCCGCACGGGACACGGTGCCGTTGAGCCCCACGAGCGAGGGCAGCGTCTGCGACATCCAGTTGGTGACCATGGCCATGGTGCTCAGCACGGCCCCGATCTTGAGCAGCGGCACCGACATCGCGCCCCCGCCTCATGCCCCGCGGCCGCCCGCCGCGCGCGTCCCTTCTCCGGCCAGCCGCCGGGCGCTCGGTCCCTCGCCACCCAGCCGCCCCGGAGCGGGGTGCGAGCGCGAGCTGGGGGCCGGGCCGGGGCCGGCCGGGGGTGGGGGGGCGCGGGGACGCGGGCTGCGGCTCGGCGCGCCTGGCGGGCTCCGCTTATAAAGCGCCGGCTCGGCCCCCCCACCCCCTCCCGCGCCTCCGCGCCGGGCACTTCCAGCCGCCGTGACGTCACGGCTCCGGCCCGGAGCCCGGCGGGGGGCGGGGGGCGCCCAGACCGCCCCCACCCTCACCCTCACCCCTCCCAGCGGCCACGTTGGCCCCGGGCCCGGGCCCGCCCCAAGGGATCGGGGACCCCCCTCCCGCCCCCGGTGGCATTCCCCAGCCGCCCCACCCCCAGCGCCGCGGCATCCCCAGCCCCGCCCCCCGGCGGTATTCCCGCTCCCCCCACCCCCGGCGGTATTCCCGGGCCACCCTCCGCGCGCGCAGCCCCTCTCGGAACCCCAGGCGCTGCACCCCGCGTTTAAAGGGAGGGACAGTCGCCCCACCGCGACCACCCAAAGCTGGCGGGGGGCTGGAGCCGCAGGTCGTCACCCTCCTACTGTTCGGACACAGACCCTGGCTCCCTAAAACCCAGGAGACCCGGCAGCAGGGGGCGTGCGGGGCGACCCTCTGGCGCGCTCCCAGGAGTCCGGCCGCCAAGGGTCGGTCGGTCACCTTTTCCTCGGGAAGGGGCTTCCCAGGGGGACCAAGAGCACTCTGGGGATCCCTCGCTCGTTTCGGGACGAGGGGAGCCAGCGGACGCGGTGGCTCGGGTGAAGGTGCGGGGACCGGGGTCACTCGGGCAGCGGGAGGCTTTCGCGTCACAGCCATCACCACCCGGGACCGCGGAGACACAGGAGACGCCGTTGCGAGGCAGGTCCCAGGCGGGTCTCCGCTCGCAACTTGAACTTGGGGGGGGGGCGGGGCGTTTACACTTCGGACCATCCTCCGGGACCCGGGCACCCGCCCACCCGCTCCGGGGCCCGCCCCCTCGGCGAGCGGGGAGCGCGGCGCCCTGGGCCGCCCCGCCACCCAGCCACCCACCCACGCACCAGCCGGCGGCGGCGACCGCGGGGCCACGGGGAGGAGCGCCGGGCGGGTTTTAATTTCCTCTGTTTTGCCTGCACTCACGCCCCCTCCTGGCGTCCCCGCATCACCTCGCGCCACCGCCGCCGCGGTCGCCATCAGCCCGCGGCCGCCGGCGTCTGGAGGTGGCGATGACTCAGGCCTTTCCCCGCGGCGGCCGCGCGCGGAGGGCTGGCGTCGGGAGAAGCTCCCGAACTTGGGGTGTTGCGGGGCGCGGGGTGGTGAGGAGCAGCTGGGGGTCTTGAGCCGTCTTTTTTTCTGAGCTGGGCAACACAAAGATGCAGGTTCTGCCCATGGGTGTGACCTCCAGCAATGACTTTTCCTCTCTGCCTCAGTTTCCCCATCTGCAAAGTGGGTGATTGTGAGGACCCCAAGGCCAAATACGTGTAAAGGGGTTCAGGTAGCCTGAGAACCAAGTGATTTATTGAGCAGCTACTATATCCCAGACGCTGTGAACAGACCAAAGATGCCTCCCCGTCTGACGCTGAATATTTTACCGGGTGACACAGGCGAGAAATAGGTGGAAAAAAGCAAAATATGTAGGCTACTAGGAGGAAGGAGAGAGTGAACTTTAAATAGGGTGGTTGGGGAAGGGGACCGTTAAGCAGAGATCTGAAAAAGGTGAAGAAGGGGACATGTGCGTATCTGGGGAAAGAGTTTCAGGCAACTCCAGCAGCAAGGGCACAGGCCCTGGGGACAGGAGGAAGCCACTGTAATTGGAACAAGGTGAGCACCGGGAGAGCGGGGGTGGGGGGAGATGGTGCTCATAAAACACTTTACAGGGTGTCTGGGGCATGCTAAGTTTTTCATAAACAGTAGCCGCCATGGTGGTTATTATTCACAACTGATAAATGTCCCTAAAAAAAAAAGTAAGATGGGCTTGTCCTTCCTACTTGTACTAAAGCTTCATTTATAAGTGCTGGATATTTTGCAAATACGTTTGCTGAGCACTAGCAGCGAGCTCCCATGAACAGTGTGCAACTCCTGTGTTTACAGGTGAGGGAACCGGACTCAGACCAGAGAGGCAACCTCAGCCCAGGGTGATCTGGCAGGTAAACAGAGGTCCAGGATTTGAACCCAGGTCTGCTTGATTTCAGACCCCAAGACCACTGGGCTCCAGGCTTCCTGGCTTAAAGGATCTGGAACCCAGTGATATGCTCTTTCTTGCCCTGTTGACATTGGTGCTGTGGGAAACTGCCCCAGCTCTGCACAGCGAAGCTTCTCCAAGGAGTGGTCTACACTCACATTTGCACTTGCTGCATTTACTTCCTCACCTCCCACCTCCTCTGTGCTTCCAAAGCTCTTCTTAGCAAAGGCACCAATGACCTTCCAAGTTGCCAGTCCCACAGCCTCATGCTTGTCCTTTTAGCCATTGTCACAGTAAGTTAGTCTCCATGGAGCATTCCTTTCTTGAAAGTCATTCATCCCTTGATTTCCGAGACACCTTATTTCCCAGCTCTGTCCTCCACCTCTCTGGCTGCACGGTGGCTGCCTCCTGCCTACTCCTTAAATGTCTGTATCTCCCAGGGCTTTGTCCTACATTCCCTGTCCCTCTCATTCTGCACGGTGTGCTTGGATCATCGCACTCACTCTCAAGGTTTTGGTTCCATCTGGCACGTTCCTACCTCAGGGCCTTTGCACATGCTGTTCCTGCTACCCAAAACACTATGACCACAGATGCCCACGTGGCTTGTTCCTTTACATAATTTATATGTCTGCTCTGTCATTGTGTAGGTCAGAGCCATGCCCTGCCCTTCTTCAGAAAACTACATTTCCCAGGTTCCATTGCTCACTCATTTCCTGTTAGATTCCTCCAAGGAGAGGCACTAGAGGGAAGCTGGAGGGTGGGAAGGAAAGCAGAATCCAGGGAGGGTATTTCTCCCCTCTCTTTCTGCTTGGGGTGGAGGGTGTTTTCTGACAGTGGCTACACTCCCTCCATGGTCCCAGATCCCACCCAAGAGCCCCCTTCTCATCACACTACCCCTTCGCTATGTCCCTCCAATGGCTTTGGCTTCTCAACCTTCCCATCTCCCACTTAACCAATTCCCTGTATTAAATTCCCTCTCTCTGAAACACCTAGAGTGGTTTGTTTCCTTGACTGGACCCTGAGTCAACTGTATGCTGAGGTCACTATTCACTGGGCTTCCGTGGTCATTTGTGGACATGCACAGAGTCACCCAGTGTGCACCTTCCCAGCCGAAGTCCAACAAGGCAAGACCTTCCCTGACCACCTATCTAGAAAGCCCCCTGCCACTCTCTGCCTCTTACCCTACTTTATTATTTTTTAACAGCATTTATCACCCTGTGACATTCTATTGCACCTTTATTTGTTCATCGTCAGTGTTCTTCGCTAGACTGTCAGCTCCACAGACTGTCACCGAAATGTCTATATTTTTCCCAGCTGCAACTTCAGAACCTAGGACAGTGGTTGGCACACACGTAGGAGGTGAGGAAACTGTTCTTGGTTGACTAAGGAAATGGATCTATTACCTGAGGCACATCTGTAGGCCAGATCTCCACCCACAGCTTAGGGCCCTACACCCATCTGTTTCTTGGACATTTCCACTTGTGTGTTACACAGGGCTGATAGCACGTCACACCCAATAGAGTGGCCCCAATCAAAAAGATAGACAGTACAAAGTATTGGTGAAGACGCAGAGAAATCAGAGCCCTCCTAGCAAATCCATTGGTAGTAGGAATATAAAATGTCACAACCACTTTGAGAAATAACCTAGCAGTTTCTTTAAAGAGTTAAACAGAAACTTCCCCTAAAACCCAACAATTCCCATCTATCCAAGAGAAATAAAAGCATATGTCCGCGAAAAGACCTGTACGCGAACATTCATAGTAGCATTTTTCATAATGAATGCGACAGTCCAAATGCCCCTCAACTGGCGAATGGAAAACAACTGCGGTACATCGGTGTGATGGAATGACACTGAGTGATAAAAAGAAACCAGCTATTAGGCCGGGTGTGGTGGCTCACACCTGTAATCCTAGCACTCTGGGAGGCCGAGGCGGGAGAATTGTTTGAGCTCAGGAGTTCGAGACCAGCCTGAGCAAGAGCGAGACCCCCGTCTCTACTAAAAATACAAAGAAATTAATTGGACAGCTAAAAATACATAGAAAAAATTAGCCTGGCATGGTGGCACATGCCTGTGGTCCCAGGTACTCGGGAGGCTGAGGCAGGAGGATCGCTTGAGCCCAGGAGTTGGAGGTTGCTGTGAGCTAGACTGACGCCATGGCTCTCTAGCCCGGGCAACAGAGTGAGACTCTGTCTCAAAAAAAAAAAAAAAAAAAAAAGAAACCAGCTACTGATCTATGCTACGACATGGATGAACCTCAAAAATATTTTGCTAAGTCAAAGAATCCCGACACAAATGGCCACGTAATTTACCATTTATACAAATTCCATTTATACAAAATGTCCAGAAAAAGTAAATCAATATAGACATAGAGTAGATTAGAGATTGCCCGGAACTGGGGGTGGCAGTGGGGAAGGAATGCAAGTGGGCATGAGGGATCTTTTGGGGGTGGCGGAAATGTCCTGAAACTGGATTTCGGTGATGGCTGCACAACTCTGTACATTTACAAAAAGTCATTGAATTGCAAACTTAAACAGGTGAATTTTATGGCGTGTAATTATGCTCCAGGAAACTGTTAGAAGGGAAAGAGCATTTTCAAACTTTCCCTGCAAGTCCCCTCTTTGAGGTCCCCTGTGCTTATACTAACACGACAATAAGCGTCTCCTTAAATTTTGTGCCCAAGTTTCCTTGCTTGCCTTGTCCTGGCCCTAGTCCTTGTGTGCCCACGGTCAGAAACTAGAGATTTCTCCTTCTCCTCCTTCTCCTTCCTCTTCCTCCTCCTCCTCCTCCTCCTCCTTCTCCTCCTCACTCTGTCACCCAGGCTGGAGTACAGTGGCACAGTCATAGCTCACTGCAGCCTCAATCTCCTGGGCTCAAGTGATCCTCCTGCCTCAGCCTCCCAAGTAGCTGGGACTACAGGCGCACGCCACAACACCCGGCTAATTTTTAAATTTTTTGTAGGGATAGGATCTTGCTATGTTGTCCAGGCTGTTCTCAAACTCCCGGCCTCAAGCAATCCTCCTGCCTCAGCCTCCCAAAGTGCTGGGATTACAGGTGTGAGCCAGAATTCTCATTTTTATTTTTATTATTTTAAATTATTCTTTCTTTCAGAGACTTGCTGAGTAATATGAATTCCCATTTTTAAAAATGGGGAAATAGAGAAACAGAGATGTCAAGAAGCTTTCCCAAGGGCATCCAGCATTCACTCCCAGATAGACAGGCTGTAGAGTCTATATGGTGCTGGGTCAATTGAACCCATTCAGAGGGGGAAAGAATGAATGCTGATCCCTTCCTCGCATCATACACATAAATCAATTCCAGATGGATTGTACAGTAGTCCCTCCTTATCCACGGAGGATATGCTCCTGGAGTCCCAGTGGATGCCCGAAACCATGGATGGTTCTGTACCCTGTATATACTACACACAAATTTCTTTTTCCTTCTTCACAATTTCACAGATAGAAGATTCATTCTTACCATAGATCTTAGCGACTTAAGCATATGATTTTTTTTTCTTTCCTTATTACATGGAAAAGTTCCACTTTTTTTTCCCCCTGAGACAGAGTGTCTCTCTGTCACCCAGGCTGGAGTGCAGCGGTGTCATGATACCTCACTGCAGCCTCGAACTCCTGGGCTCAAGCGATCCTCCTGCCTCAGCCTCCCGAGTAGCTGGGACTACAGGCACATGCCATGACACCTGGCTAATTTTTCTATTTTTGGTAGAGACGGGGTCTCGCTCTTGCTCGGGCTGGTCTGGAACTCCTGAGCTCAAGTGATCCTCCTGCCTCAGCCTCCCAGAGTGCTAGGATGACAGGAGTGAGCCACTGTCCCCAGCCTCTGGTTTCTCCTTGGTATGTGCCGGAGCTCTGGATGGTTGAACTTGTGAGAGAGACCCTGGGGGTGAAGACACGTTGATGTTCTCAGACAAGAGTTCCCTAAAAGTGGGAACAAAGCACTCCTGGCACGACACCCTTCTTCCCAACACAGGCAGACTGAACCTCTCCAGAAAAGTTAAAGCTTCTATCCCACCCCTCGAGAGTGCAAACTGTCACCCAGCCCTCGGAGTGTAGTATAAGCCTTGAAACACGAAGGGCTCTCAATGAATGCTTTCTAGATGAATACGCGAATGCAAGACTCAATGAAAACAGCACGTTACTGCCTCCCAGGCACTGACACTGATTTCTGGGGATACAAAGTCATTGCCCACGCCAGCCACTGGGCTCATCAAAATCCATACACATCCACGTGGTCGACCCGCATGGATACAGAGTCACTGTGTGCACACACCCACGGGCATGATTATGAGATAAGCATGTCCCTGTGCCCAGCATAGCCAATCCTGAGTCCCTGAACATTGATAGCCACTGAACACACATATACACACATAGAAGCTACAGACACACTCCTACGGGGCCAGGATTTTAGTAAGGCAAGTTGTGCAAATGCCAAGCTGGATCCCATCTTTAGTCGAAATTTTGATATTTGCTCATCATAGATGTGTTTACACTAATTTCGATTTTTAAAAATATTGCATTAAAATATTGATCTTGGTTAATGAGTCTTTTGGCATCCCCTTAATTTTTTTTTTTTTTTTTGAGACAGGGTCTTTCTCTGTTGCCCGGGTTAGTATGCAGTGGCGTCATCATAGCTCACTGCAACCTCAGACTCCTGGGCTCAAGCGATCCTCCCACCTCAACTCCCCAAAGTGGGAGGATTACAGGCATGAGCCACCACGCCTGGCCTAATTTTGAATTTTCTTAAAATATTGCATTAAAATATTATTTGTCTTCCTGTTTTAGCATTCCCTTAAATTTTGCACCCGAAAGCAGCGAATGCCTCACTTGCCGTACCCTGGCCTGGGCTCCCCTCTCACACTCACACTCACACACACACACACACGCACACACACACACACGCAAACCCGCGCACCTTCACGTGGACACACAATCCCTGCACAAACCTCATTCTACCACTAGATGTCGCCCAAGCTCCTTAATCGTAGGCCCGGCACCAGCCCGGCTCTTCGCCACACTAAGATTTCCTTCAATTTCCCTCCATGGGGCATTTACATATTCTAAAGGAGCCCAGGGAGAGCAGCGTCTTAACCCTAATAGCGGTGTCCTTACACGGGTGCGGAATTTCAGGCATAAAGAAGATGGGTTTTCTTGATGTCTCCAATCCAGGAGCGAAGAGAATCTTACGGTTTGAGAAGGAGACTGCATGTGTGTGAGGGAGTCCGTCCATCCATCCGTTCATTCATTCATTCCAAAGACATGAGTTGAGCACCTACTGTGTGCCAGGCTCTGTTCTAGGCACTGGAGAGACAGCAGAGCTCGCCGGCCCCAGAGGAGCTGCCACTCAAGTGGGAAAACCGATGATGCATGAATAGACAAATGATAGAAATGTAGCGACAAGGGCTATGAAGAAAAATACAAGAGTAAGCGCTCAGAGAGCGGCAGTGAAGGGGACTATTTTAGGTGGCTGTTCAGAGCAGGCCTCTCAGAGGAGGTGACATTTAAGCAGAAAGAAGAGAGGGAGTCAAGTAGCTCCCTGGGGAACGGCGTCGCAGGCAGAGGGAATGGCAAGTGCAAAGGCCCTGTGGCATGTGATCTAAACTGAACTATCTCCCTCCCATCCTGGAGTGGGGCGGAAAAGAGTTGACTGCAAACCCAGATAGTGCCAAAGAGGTAGCTAGACATTAGGGAGTACTTTCCGGTGGTCAAAAAGAGGGCATCTTCCCCACAGGGAAGATGGTGGGGCTTGGAGCTCTCTGGTAGCTTCATGTCACTCACAGGCCAGAACCTAGAACCTTTTGGCCAGACCCTGGATGTATGGACAATGCCTCTGATAGGTCCTACTTCCCTCCTCTCCAGGTCAAATCCAAACCTCTGCCCTCAACCTGCAGGTTCCTAAGTGGTCTAAACTCTCCTGGCTTCCCTGGTCTCATCTGCCCTCATTGTCCCCCTAACTCACTCCTCTCCAGCCACACCAGGTCCTCCTCGTTGCTTCTGAAACACACCAAGCTCGTTCCCGCCCCAGGGCCTTTGCACTTGCCATTCCTCCTGCCTTGAATGCTCTTTCCCTAGACAACCACGAGATCCCCTCTCTCACCTCCTTCAGGTGTCACCTCAAATGCCACTTCTTAGAGACACCTTTCCTGCCCACACGTGTTCAAATAGCCACCGCCCTGCCTCCATCTCTCTTTAATCCCCTTTATTTATTATGCTTCAGGCCCCTTGCACTGTATTATATATTTATTTAGTTGTTGACATTGTATTATATATTTATTCAGCTCTTGTCTGTCTCCTCTGCCAGAAGGTCAGCTCGAGGAGGCCAGGGATTCGATGACTTGGTTTGTGGCTGTATCCCCAGTGCTTAGGCCTATCTGTTGATTGAATGGATGGATGAATGAATGATTTCTAGGAAGGACCCCTGGTGGAGCCCAGGGACCAGGGAGGGGTCTCTGGGAAGGCGGAGCACGGGCAGAGCATCCTCTCGGTACATTTTTACCTTCCCTGGGGCCAGGCTGGGGGCTGAGACTGTTTTAGGAGCATGTAGTGCCCGCGGTGGCCGCCTGGAGGCACTGCAGCCTGTGGCAGGACTCCACCAGCCCCGCCCTAACTGATTACCTCATTTAGCCCCGCCCCATCTGCCGTTTAGCCCCGCCCCAAAGCATCTCCCTCCCAGCCCTGATGGCTTTAGGATTCACTCCCCCAATGGCGCCTCCCACAGAAGGCTCTGACACCCCAGCAGCCAATCTTAGTGAGAAGCCACTAAATCTAGGGTCCCCTGAGGGCTACCAGGGATCAGGGACAAAGTCCAGGTGGTGGTTCCAAGGATTCTTCCTGCAAACCCGAATTCCCCTTCATTCCTGGTTCATTTTTTCCAGCAGTTTCTCAAGTGTGTGCCTCCTTGGCGGGGGGGGTCTCTTTTCTCTCTTGGGTATCTCTCTTTGCTTCTTTCGGCTTATGTATCAATGGAGCACCTAGTGGGTGCCGCCTGACACCTAGCACTGGGCACATTCCCCATCCAGCCCAGTGTAGAGGGGTGCTCAGATGGGGAAACTGAGGAGTGAGGGAAGGGACCCCACAACCTCTCCTTGTGGCCTGGACATCTTTCTGTCTAGATTCTAACCTCCATCCCTTCCAAAACCCTCCTCTGGGTGAGTACAAGGCTTTGATTCCTTTCTTATCTTGATCAGGAAAGGGAAGGTGCCCAGACTGTTTCTCTCTTGAGTTTCTACCTGAAAACCCCACTTAGTAATGTCTACACAGGCACTGTCCACACCCATGGAGTGGATTATTTAACAAGAGGCTAAGCGTCTGGGCTCAGGAGCCAGACTGCCTGCGTTCAATCCTATCTCTGCCACTCCTGAGCTGTCTGAGCTTGAGCAAGTGACTTTTCCGTGCCTCAGTTTCCCCACCTATAAAATGGGGGTAAGAATAGCATACACTAGTAGGGAGTTGGGGGAATTAGATGCCTAAGTTTGTGATTTGTGCTTCAAACAGCACCCGCACATAATAAGCGTTTAATGAATGTTCGCTGTCATTGTAATGATTGTTTTGTTATTTTTGATATCAGCTTCCCTCTGAGCTCCTGCAGATCTGGGAACTTGGGGGTGCTCCCATCCCCCAGCCCAAGATGGAGGAGGAAAGAGGTTTCCCAAGAGCTGAAGAAAGCTTGGATGTCCCACATTTTGCAAAGCTCCCCAAGCCTGCCCAAGAGATGGGGGACGCTGGGGAGACAGACGCGCTTCTGTAAGGGCATGAATGGGGTGTGCGAGAAGCCAACACACACGTGCGTGGATGGACACATTTGCACACACAGCCTCTGCACACGCACCCTCCTTTAGAGTGATGTACTCAAAGGCACAGAATGGCACACGGTCACCTCAAAGCTCTCACACAGCTACACACCTGGTCACACACGTATTGTACAACACCCAGGCACGGGGACACTGTCACACACATACTCTTCCCGCACGTACAAACACCCTCTCCCGATAACACCCCAACTCAGGCACAGTTGGATAAACACCCACACAGCCACACACACAAACTCCCTCGGTCACACCCAGCCACGACACAAAGCCACACACGTTTACCCTGCACACCCCCCCAAGCACCCCACACGCGTCCCCGTCAGTCACTCTCACGTGAGTCCCACCCTCCCTTACCCACACTGGGGGTGCAGGCGAGGAGTGGGGGGCTTCAGAAGCTGGGCACCTCGGCCATCATGGGGAAGCGAAGGGTACGCGACACCCCAAAGGCCCCTGAAGTTTCCCACCCAACCCCACTCAGCTCCAGTGAGATGGCGGGGTGTGGGCTCCGGGTCGCTCAGGGGTTAAGAACCCCGAAGCCGGAGTCAGGATGCCCCCCCAGCCCAAACCATCCCAGTTTGAGGTCGGATTTGAAGCTCCCCCTCCCTTGTTCGTCCCCAAGCCAGGGTGGATGTCCCAGCCCCTCCCCCGCTGCGACCCCCCAACCCCTCGCCCCTAGCCGCCCTGCAGCTCGGGGCTGGGGAGGGCATGTGGAGCTCCAAACCCCGTTTCTCCGGGACCCCTCTGAGCCCCCCTCCTCCCCGGGAGCCCCCCCCGCGCCCGCACCTGCCCGCCGGGCCCCTACCTGTCCCGCGAGGCCTGAACACAGCAGTAGCAGCAGCGGCAGCGGCGGCGGCGGGACCGTGAGCGGCCACATGACGCGCCCCCCAGCCCGGCGTCCCGTCCCCCCGCCCGCCCTAGCGGCGCCCGGGCGCGGGGACAGCCACCATGCGCGACCCCGCCCGCCCGGCCGGGGCGACCCTCCGCCGCCGCCGCCTCCCCCGCCTCGCCGGCGGCCGGGATTCCGCCCCGCCCCGCCCCCCTCGCTCGCTGCCAGCCTTTGTTGCCGGCTCCGCCCCCCGCCCCGCCCCCAGCTCGTCTTCGGGCGCAGACCGAGCAGGGTCGGGGCGGGGGGTGGGGGGGAAGCCGGGAGCTGGCATTGGCGAGGGGAGCTGGGGAGGGGACAAGACCCGGCAGCGCCACCCCAGGCCAGGCCATTCCAGGAGCGGGTCGTAGA
>RJWJ010006817.1:0-61097 GCA_004363605.1 Indri indri | reverse complement strand
TGTTATATAGCTACATGTCAAAAAGTCATTAAAGCCATATGCTGAGGACAAAAGCACAATGAATGCATAGTTATTGATCATGGGTAGCAGGTACTTTTCAGAAAGTATTTAAAGTTTAATGTGAACAACACTAAAGAGAAAACATATAAATCATTAGAAATTTCTTCATATTGAAATAAAATTTCTCTTCTATAACATCACTTCACTATAACTGCTGTCAGTACCAAGATGTCTGTCTGGAGTTAAAAAGAATACCTATTCCCTTTTCCAGAGCTCACGCGTTCGAATGCTTTGCAATTGTTACTATGTCTTCTTTAAATTTTCTATTTTTAAAGCAAATGGTTGTAGAATCTTTTAACTTTTATACATAGAATGAAAAACGTTAATACCTCTCCCTCTCCTGGTCAATCTTTCCTAAATAGTCTCACATTTTACAGGGTTCTTCTTAAGTTGTGTATGCAATATAAAATACGTTATACTGTGGTATAACATTAATCTGTCTGACCATTATCTATCTGTTTGTTTATGCATTCATCCAGTCACCTGTCCATTCAACTAGTTACTGATCGCTACTGTGGTAGGCAGTCTCTAAGAGGGACTCACGTGATCCCTGACTCCTGATATTCATGTCTTATGTAGTTCTCTACCAGTGAATGTGGGCTAGACAGATCGACCCACTTTCATCAAATAAAATACAGGACTGATAGGATTTTACTTCAGATTTTAGGTTATAAAAAGATGGCAGATTCCATTTTAGACACTTTCGGATAACTCTCTCTAGAGAAGCCAGTTTCCATGTTGTGAGGCATCCCTGTAGAGAAGCCCACATGAGTAAGCTGGGAAGCAGATCATAGAAAACAAGAGGCAATAAAAGTTTGTTGTTTCAGGTAACTAAATTTTAGAGTAACATGTTATGCAACAGTAGGTATACCAACTATGCCAGTAGTAAACAAGGCAAGGTCCTGCTTACAGCTGTAGACTAAAGAAAACATGACTTTTCAAAATTTATATTACAAATCCATGTTTGAATAAGAAAAAGGTCCAGATGCAGACAATTTTATATGGTTTTTTGTAAAAAGTCAAAAATAATGAAACATAACACTTCCAGTTTTTAGCTATTATGAATAAAGCTTCTAGGAACATACAAGTATGAGTCTTTGTATAGACAGGTGTTTTTATTGCTCTTGAGTAAATAGCTAGGTGTAGAATTGCTGGCTGATATAATAAGTGTACTTTTAACTTTACAAAAACCAGACACACTGTCTGCAAAGTGGCTGTGCTATTTTGCATTCCCATAAGCAATGAATAAATGTTAAAGCTGATGCACATGCTTGTCAGTCTTTTAAATTTCAGCCTTTGTAATAGGTATTTAGTAGTACCTCATTGTGGACTTTATTTGCATCCCCCTAACAACTAATTAATGATGTTGAATAGCATTTCATGTGCTTATCTATATACCTTCTTTGGTGAACTGTCTCTTTAAGTGATTTGCACATTTTTACTAAGGTCGAAGTAAAACCCCATTAAAAAGTTATTATAATAACCTTATTGAATTATAAAAGTTCTTTATATCTTCTAAATGAGTCCTTTATCAGAAAGCTGTTTCACAAATATTCATTCTGTGACTTGCTTTTTCATTTTCTTAAGGGTATTTTTTTAACAAATATTTTAAATTTTGGTGCAGTTTTATCATTTTGTCCTCTTATACTTCTTGCTTTTGTGTCCTAAAAAATCTTGGATTAACCCAAGATCATAAAGATTTGTGCCTGTTTTCTAGAAATCTTATTCTTAGTTGCCACACTTAGGTTTGTGGTTAATTTTGAGTTAATTTTTATATACACTGTGAGATGCAAATCAAGGCATTTTTATTTATTTATTTTTTTGGTTTATTTTTGCTGTTTTGTTTTTAATGAGATAATCCAATTTTTCTAGCACCATTTTTTAAGAAGACTATAATCTCTTCCACTGAAATACCTTGGTGTCTTTGTTAAAAAAAGTAATTCTATATATCTGTGCAGCTCTATATTGCAATTTTCTATTCTGTTCCACTAATCTATATTATTATTCTTATGCTCAAATTAGACTGCCTTGATTAGTGTAGCATTCAGGCAGGGAAAGTACCCCAACTTTATTCTTTTTATAAAACAATAACTTCTACAAAATAATCGGTTGAGATGTTCATTGGGGTTATGGTTAATCTACAGACTAATTTAGAAAAATCTTAACAATATTGGGTATCCTGATCCATGAACATGGTCTGTTTTTTCCCTCATTTATTTAGGTTGTCTTCATATTCTCTAGGCAATTTTTCTTCTTTTAAGTATGGAAGTCTTCAATATATTGTTAGATTTATCCTTAAGTATTTAATGTTTTTTAAAAATTTTTATTTACGTTTTTAGAGACAAGGTCTCACTGATTCTGTTGTCCAGGCTGGAGTGTAGTGGTGTGATCATAGCTTATTGTAACCTCAAATTCCTGGGCTCAAGCCATCCTCCTGCCTCAGTCTCCTGAGTAGCTGGGACTACAGGCTCACATCACCATGCCCGGTTAATTTTTTTAATTTCTTTTTTTTTTTGGTGGAGAGAGGGTCTCACTATGTTGCCCAGGCTGATCTCAAACTCCTGGTTTCAAGCAATCCTCTTGCCTCAACTTCCCAAGTAAATCGGATTACAGGTATGAGCCACCGTGCCTGGCCATAAATGTTATTTTTAATCTAAATTTTCAATTATTTCTGTTGATATTACACAGAAATTGATTTTGTACATCAACCTTGTCTCCTGCAACATTATTAGACTCAGTTATTAGTTCTAGTAGCATCTTTAATAGATTCCTTAGGATTTTCTACATAGTCATCTGTATATAAATGACCACATCATCCCTGTGAATAAAGAGTTCTACTTTTTCCTTTTCAATCTTCTTATTCATGTCCCACTGAACTGGCTATGACCTCTAGAACAATGTCAAATGACAGTGGTGAAAGTGGATATATTTGCATTGTTCTTGATAGCAAGGGATAAGCATTAGGTCTTTCACCATTAAGTATGTCATTAGCTATGGGTTTCACTTAGCTATTTATCCCAACGAGGAAGTTCCCTCCTATTTCAAGTTTCCTGAGAGTTATGCTTTTTAATCTACATCTACTTAGATAAGCAAATGATTTTTCTCCTTTAACCTGTAAGAAACATTCCATAGGTTTATTTTCATTTCTTTTATCATCTCCCCCACTGAGACATAGGTTAATTTTCAAACATTAAATCAACCATGGTTCACAAGATAAATGTCACTTGCCCATTGGATTTATAATCCAGTTTGGATTTCTATATCTACATTCATGAGGAATACCAGTTTGTAATGCTTATTTTAATGACTTTTTCTGATTTTAGTATAATTGTAATATTGGCTTAATAAAATTAGTCAAGAGTTATGCCTTCTTCTATGTTTTGGGAGAGTTTGTGCTAAGTGGGTATTACTTCTCCCTTTCATATCTGGTAAGATTGATCAGTGAAAAAAAACTGGATGTGGAATTTTCTTTCTGAAAGGGCCTGAACTCTAAATTCATCTTTACACACACGTACACACACAATTTTTTCCTCAGTGGGCTTTGGTAATTTTTCATACCACTGCCTTCTAAGAAATTTAACTATTTAACTATCTCCTTTATTGGCATAAGCATAAAGTTCTTCACAATATGGGTAATCCTTATGATATCTGCAGAATTTCTAATGATGTTCTCTCTTCATTCTAACTTGTGTGTCTTCTACCCTTTTTATCTAATATGTCTGACTAGAGATTTATCAATTTTTAATTAATATTTTCAAAAATTGAATTCTAAAATTTACTTTATCTTCGATCAATGTAACCAGTTTAGTAATTTTACAGTTTCGGGTCTTACACTTAAGTCTTTAATCCATCTTCAGTTGACTTTTATATATGTTGAAAGTTCGGGGTCTAGTTTCATTCTTCTGCATATGGCTATCCAATTTTCCCAGTACCCTTTATTGAAGAGGGTGTCTGTTCTCCAATGTATGTTTTTGGCACCTTTCTCAAATAACAATTGGCTGTAAAGATGTGGATTTACTTCTGGGTTCCCCATTCTATTCCATCGGTCTATGTATCTGTTTTTATACCAATATCATGCTATTTTGGTTACTATAGCCTCGTACTATGTTTTGAAGTCAGGTAGTGTGATACCTCCACCTTTGTTATTTTTTGCTTAGGATTGCTTTGAGTATTTGGGCTTTTTTGTGGTTTCATATAAATTTTAGGATTTTTTTTCTATTTCTGCAAAAAATGACATTGGTATTTTGATTGCATTGAATCTGTAGATTGCTTTGGGCAGTATGGTCATTTTAATGATATCGATTCTTACAATCCATGAGCATTGCAATGGATCGATCCAATGAACAAAATACTGATTCCTAAGTGTTTTATTTTTTGTAGCTCTAGTAAATGAGATTGCCTTCTTGATTTGTTTCTCAGCTAGTTCATTATTGGTATATAAAAACACTACCAATTTTTGTATATAGAGTTTATATCTTGCAACTGTTCTGAATTGATTTATCATTTATCATATCTAAGAGTGCTTTGGTTGAGTATTTAGGTTTTCCTAGATATACAATTATATCATCTGTAAAGAGGGACAAGTTGACTTTCTCTTTTCTAATCTGGATGCCTTTTATTGCTTCCTCTTGCCTGATAGCTTTGTTTCGGACTTCAGTACAATCTTGAATAGGAGTACTAAAGGTGGGTATCCTTGTTTTTGTTCCAGTTCTTAGAGGAAAGGCTTTCAGCTTTTCCCCATTCAGTATGATAGTATGATGTTAGCTGTGGGTTTGTCCTATATGGCCTTTATTATGTTGAGGTATGTTCTTTCTATGCCTAGTTTGTTAAGAGTTTTATCATAAAGAGATGTTGAATTTTATTAAAAGTTTTTTCTGCATCTATTGAGGTGATTGTATGCTTTTTGTCCTTCATTCTGCTGATGTGATATATCACGTTTTACTGATTTGTGTATGTTGAACCTTCCTTTCTTCCTGGGATAAATCCCACTTGATCATGATGCATTCTCTTTTTGATGAGCTGTTGGATGCAATATGCTAGTATTGTGCTAAGGATTTTTGCCTGTATGTTCATCAGGAATATTGGCCTATAGTCTTCTTCTTTTTTGTTATGTCCTTTACTGATTTTGGTATTAAGATAATGCTGGCCTTCAGTTAGGGAGAATTCCCTCTTCAATATTTGGGGAATAGTTTCAAGAGAATTGGTGTTTGGTCTTCCTTGAAAGTTTGGTAGAATTAGGCAGTGAAACCATCTGGCTCTTTTCTTTGTTGGGAGATTTTTTTTTTTTTATTACGGATTCCATCTTGTTACTCATTATTGGTCTGTTCAGGTTTTCTATTTCTTCCTGATTCAAACTTAGTAGGTTGCACGTGTCCAGGAATTTATCCATTTCCTCTAGGTTTTCCAGTTTGTTTAATCTGTTTTATTTTTAATAGTCTCTTCTTTAGTTTATCTATCTTCTCTCACATTTTATTAGATACAGTAAGAAGAAGCCAGGTGGCACCCTCCACACTCTGCTTTAAAATCTCCTGTGTTAAATGACTGAGTCAGTTTATTACATATATCTTCTACCTTCCACACAGTTTTGCTAAACTTTCTGCCATTACGTAACAAATATCCCCTTTCTTAAAGTTTCTAATAACATTTATGGGTTTTTTTTTTCTTTAAGCCTTAACCAGCTGGCTCCTCCCAGGCCATTGGCTTTCTGCTAACAGTCTCTGTAAGATCTTTTTGGCTTTCACTAACACTCTACTGAAAGTCCCTTCAGACTCACTAAAAATCCAATCTGAAAGCCCCTCCCACACATTCAGATTTTTGTCATATCTGCAGTCCACATCCAGGTGTCAAAATCGCTACAAGTTGTATTTGCTGATACAAATTACCCCAAAACTTATAAATATTGACTATCTTCCATAGTTTCTATGAGTCAAGAATTCAGTGAAGGCTTGTCTGGACAATTTTCTCACAAAGTTCAATCAAAGGTCAGTTGGAGCTGCAGTCATCTGAATGTTTTCCTACGGCTGGCTGGAGGATGTCATTTCAAGGTGCCTCCCCGACATGGCTGACAAGTTGGTACTGACCGTTGATCAGCCTAAGTTCTTCCTAGCATGGGCATCTTCAGGCTGTCTGAAAGCCTTTTCAACATGGCAGCTGTATTTCTCCAGAGCTGGTCATCCATAAGACCAAGGAGAAAGCCACAAAATCTTTTATTTATGGAAAAGTATGACACATAAGTAATGTTTTTTTTAAATAATAAGTGACCTATGACCAAAACAACTGATTTCAAACTTTGACTTCAATTGGCTCAGGAATGCTTTCTTATTTTTTTTCCAACCTACAATATTCACAAGCCCAGGGTTAGATATAAATTTCAAGATCTGAAAGAATGCACCCTAAGTCCCATTAAGTTGGAAAAGTTATAGTTCATCAAACATTGGTCCTAGCTGATTCTTTTTTATTTATTTTTTTAATAAACTGGGTCACATTCTGTCTCCTAGGCTGGAATACCGGGGCATCAACATAGTACACTGTAACCTCAAATCCTGGGCACAAGCAATCCTCCTGCTTCAGTGCCTTGAGTAGCTAGGACTACAGACATGAACCACCATGTGGGCTAATTTTTTAATTATTTTGTAGAGATGGGGTCTTGATGTATTGCCCAAGCTGGTCTCAAACTCCTGGCCTCAAGCAATCCTACCTTGGCCTCACAAAGTGCTGGGATTGCACGTATGAGCCACTGTGCCTGGTCCCTGGCTGATTCTTTAAAACAATACTAAAAATGTATTTATATTCAAATCATTCAGTACTAAATAATATGTATCATTGAATATGTGTATAATCATTTCAATTTATTGTATAACTGGTTTTGTTAAAAGGATTTGGGACCTAATTTACATTTATTGAAGCCATAACTAGAAATTCTACCTTCCTAGCAATTCTTACTGTATTAGCAATAAGGCACACTCACACAGATTAGTAATTACCCATTTTGATTCACACTGTACACTCACTTGTCTTCATATCTTTCTAGAATTCTAGGATATCTAATTTAAAATTCCATTTATATTGGAATGGAACATAAATTATAATAAAGAAGGAAAAATGAAAAACTAAAGACAAGTTTTTAGTAGTCACATAAAACTGTCATTGTAATTACATATATTTATATTTATATTTATAGGTTAAACTATAGACCATTAAAATTCAACAAAATATAAAGTAACCAAATTGTATGTATATGAAAGCACATATTTACCTGACAATGCCCTTAGTGTTTCTGAGAACTGTTGCAGCAAAATTCTGTGTGACGCCCACCAAGCTGGTTCCATCCACTTCCACAATCTGGTCATTGACATGTATTCTTTAGGAAGAAAAAAAATTACCCATGATTAATTTATCTAATAATGTATTATCATTTATAACAAAAGAATTGACAAAATACTTGATTTTTAAGATATTCTTATTGATCCAAAATTTGTCTTTTATATATAGGCAGGCCTCTGTACCCATGGGTTCCATACCCATGGATTCCACCAATTATGGATCTAAAATATTCAGGAAAAAAAATAAAAGATAATAACACAATAACCAAAAAATACAAATTTAAAAAGCAATACAACATAACAATTATTTATTTAGCACTTACAGTGTATTAGGTATTACAAGTAATCTAGAGATGATTTAAAGTATACCAGAAGGATGTACTTAGATGATATGTAAATACTACCTCATTTTATAAAAGGGACTTGAGCATCCACAGATTTTGGTATCCACCAAGGGTCCTTGAACCAATCTCCTGTGGATACCAAGGGATGACTGTACAAGCTCCAGATCTTAGTCAAATGCTTAATATTTTAAAAAGACCATTTCAAAGAACAGAAATGAGCAACACTAATTGGAGAGAGTCAGTTTACCAAACATCTACACTCCTATCATAAAAAATTGATAATTGTGAATGTATGACATATTTACATCACTTTACATCTTTAATTAATTGCCATACACAAAACATCACCAATTCAGCTGAAATACACTTTGGGTCTAATACCTAGTCTCTCATCACACCTGTTATTCCTAAGGAAACACATCGCCAGGAATTGCAGGGAATCCTTCCTATTTAAATTGTACACTCCATATGTAATGCTTGTGTATGTGTGTATGTGTTTGTGTGTGTATGTGTGTATATTTTCTTATTTACTTATGCTTATGAACAGTATATGGCAGTAATATTGTTTAGTGTATATTACTTTTAAATTTATATACATGTTTTATACATACCATTTTTTATTCCTCATAATAAAATATTTCAAACATGGAAAAATATTGTATAAATAGATAATAAACTCTCATTTACCCAACACCCAATTTTATCAAATCTTAGAACTGTGCTATATGTGTGTCACATTTTTTCTAAAGAAATACATTACAGAAAAGTTGAAACTCCTTTATTATTTTTCTCTAATTTTATTCCCTTCATTGCTTCCACAGAGGTAACTACCATACTAATTGTAGTGCTTAAACTTTCTATTGATTGTTTTGAAATAGAAACAATATGTATGTGTGAATAGGTGCTACATGTTTACATCTGTATGTTTTCAAAAATTATGAAGTATACCTCTCTTTTTATAACTTAGTTCACTTCACTCAACAATATATTTGAGATTTATCCATGGCTTTATTAAATGTAATTCTAGCTAATTCATTCTAATAAGTATATAGTATTATCTTTTATGAAGATACCAAAATATATTTATCTATTGTTTTGCAGATGGACAACAGTGTTGTTTTCAATTTTAGCTATCATAAACACTGCTATAATAACCAACTTCATACATGCCTCCTTACACACAAGTGAGTTTCTCCAGGATATATACCTAGAAATGAAATTCTCAAGTCAAATACAGGCAATTTCAACTTTATTAGGCATTGACAAATCTCCACATCCTCAGGATGTTCAGATCCTTAAGTACTGCCAATCATGTAGGTGGAAAATGATATCACAATGTAATTTTAATTGCATTTCTCTGATTACTAGTGCGGGTGAACATTTCTTCATATGTTTATTAGTCATCTGTCTACTTCCACAAACTGTCAGATCATTTCCTTTACCTATTTGTTGTTGTTGGGTTGAGTGTCTTTTTACTTACTGATTTATAAAAGATGTCTTCATATATCCTGTATATTAATACCTTCTCAAACATGTTGCAAATACCTTCACCAAATCTACAGATTGTCTTTTTACATTTCTTTGAAATATGGTGGTTTTGAAAAAAATTATTTTTAAAAATATCACATCAGTAAGCAGATATTTTTGTGTTTTGTTTATGGAATCACTTCCTGCCCAAAGATTATAAGAACATTCTATATTTACTTCTACTTGTTTAAACATTCTGCTTCTCTGTATTTAGGTAATTATTCACTTGGGAATTATTTTTTTATGATAATATATGTTAGCAATCTATTTTTTCTAAGTGTATAAACAATTGGCCTAACAACATTTAACAAAGAGTTTATTTTTTCCCCACTGATAGTAGTACCACCTCAAGTTCTCAAACGCACACTGACATGGTTCTGAGTTCTCTATAGGTTCTATGTGTCGTTTATCCCTACATTAATACTATATTGTCTTAGCTAATAAAGCTTTGTAACTATTAATAGTTTTCACACTTCATAGGAAATTCCCCTAAAATGGTTCATTACCTCCAAATATGCCTGAGTTATTCTTGAACCTTTGCTCTTCCTAATTAATATTGGGTTTATCTGCCAAGTAATATGAAAACACTTATTGGGGTGTTAATGAAACTAGACTGATTTTAAAGATTACCTTGCAGAGAACTGACAACTTTATCATATTGACTCTTCCCATGCATGAAAATTGACAGCTACCATAAGCATCTCTGGGAATTGTGGTATAAATCATATTTTGCTGCCAGTGTTAAGTAAAGTTAGTCAAAGCTTGAAAATAAGACTAAAAGTAGGGCAACATATTTTTTCAATGTCATATTGGTACATTAGTTAACAAACTCACCTAAGGATAATAAAGGGGAATGCACTTAATTTGATATAACTATTTAATATTGATTAAAGGTCCTAGGCATAGTGAAGTTCTTTATTACTTTGCAGATTTTTGACCTGGATAAATTCATATACTTTTCAACTATTGGAAAAGATAATCCCAGATAATGGTTTATTGTCATACAGAATATTAACCAGTTTTGTAATCTAACTTCATGACAATATTGACTCTTCTAATCCATGAACACAAGATACCTTTCAATTTATTCATGGTTTTGATTTCTTTCATCAATGTTTTATAGTTTTCAGTGTGCAGAGCTTTTCACCTCCTTCATTAAATTTATTCCTATGTGTTTTATTCTTTTTGATGCTATTGTAACTGAGAGTGTTTTCTTCCTTTTTGGATAGTTCATTATAAGTGTACCGAATGCAGCTAATGTATACAAGTTGATTTTATATACTGCAACTTCACTCAAAGTGTTTATTATTTCTAACAGATTTTTGGTGGAGTCTTCAGGGTTTTCAAACAGGGACAATTTTACATCTTCCTTTCTGATTTGGATGCCTTTTATTTCTTTTTCTTGCCTAATTGTTAGGCTAGGACTTCCAGTACTGTGCCGATAAGTGGTGAGAGTGGGTATCTGAATCTTGTTACTGATCTTAGAGGAAAAGTTTACAACTTTTCACCATTGAGTATGATGTTATCTGTGGGCTTGTCAAAGACAGCTTTTATTGTGTTTGAGGTACATTCCATTATGAAAAGCAGTATAGAGGTTCCTCGAAAAATAAAAATAGAACCACCATATGATCCAGCAATCCCACTGGGACTATATCCAAAGAAAATAAAATCACTATTTTGAATCACTATTTCCCATATTCATTGCAGCATTACTCACAATAGCCAAGATATGGAAACAACCTAAGTGTCTGCTGATGGATGAATGGATAAAAAAAATGTGATTTTACACACACACACACACACACACACACACACGCACACACAGAAACATTATTCAGCCTGAATAAAGAAGGAAATCCTCTATTTGTGACAACATGGATGAATTTGGAGGACAATATACTAGTCAAATAAGCAAGACTAAAAAAGACAAATACTGTGTGATCTTACTTATATATAGAATCTCAAAAAGTCAAACTCAAAGGAGCAGAGAGTAGAAAGCTGGTTACCATTGTTCGGGGGTTGGAGGAAATGGGAAAACATTGGTCCAAGAGCAGAAACTTTCAGTTATAAAATGAGTAAGTTCTGGAGAACTAATTTACAGCACAGTGACTATAGTTGATAATAATGTATTGTGTACTTGTAATTCACTATGAAAATAGACCTCAAGTGTTCTCACCACACAAGAAATTAACTATGCGAGGTGACAGATAGGTTAATTAGCTTGACTAAGGCAATCATTTCACAATAATACCTCAATTATTACATTATATGAATTATAATTTGTCAATTATACCTCAATCATGCTGGAAAGTAATAAAAATAAATTAAAAATTAAAAAAAAGACTTGAGATAGGGAATGGAACTAGGAAATGTCATGTAAGATATTAGCTAACTAATGTGATCAGACCTGCCCTTATCAGACCTGCCAGGTAATAATGAATTAGCTCACAGACACTAGTAAGCCAGGAATCTTTTTTCACATGGTCCTCTGCCAGGAGCTTCATAAACAAGAAAATTCAATATTAGGATTTAGGCACTAGTGGGTAGGAGTTGTGAATACTGATAAAATCAGTGCTAACATCCTTCTAACCAAAATAATAATGTTTGGCTTAGAAATACCCTAAAGCACAATTCCTCAAAGTGTGGTGCTCCAACCATCCACATCAGAATCACCTGGGGTACTTGTTTAAAATACAAATACATGAGCCCCACTCTAAGAGCAGATCCCACAAATCTGTATTGTACTATGCATCTTAGTTGATTCTTACTCAGACTAAAGTCTGAGATCTATGGTCCTAAGGTATCTGAGAGGTTTTAATTAGGAAAAGGGGGAAAATATTTATCTTTTAGCAGGGCAGAGTGGTCAAGCAGCTACTGAAGGCCAGCCAAGACTAGAACAGACAAAGGAAAACCAGAGATAATACTTGGAAATCACAGATGACGCTGGAAAGCTAAGCAACAAAAATGAAGATATGACAATTCATTAGAGACTAGTACTAAAAAGCCAGAGTGACCAGAGCTGTACACTGGAATCACTCAGGCAACTGTATAAAATACAGGTGCCTTGGCCTAACCCTAATGTGCTGAATCTAAATTCAGGAAAGAGGGCCAAGGCCTAAATCCTTAGAGAATTCCTTGAGATATTCAGGGATACTCCATAGCTAAAAAGAAGTCTTATAGAAGATGCTTCTGTTCCTAAATTCATTCTACATAGTGCTGTTAGTATGAAATACTAAATATAAATTAAATCATTATATAGGCAAAAATAAATGATTATAAAGGACAGACACATAATATATATTAGATAACACATAATACATTCAAAATGCATACGAAGACATAATTATAATATCAGCTTTATCTCTTTATACATATCTCCTAATAAACTACACTGGTTTAGGTCCATATTGTTTCACAATGGTACTATTGTAAAACTTCCTATAACTGGTCTCATTATCTTTGGCCCTATGTGTTCCTCAAATGTATTCTGCATATCACTCCTTAAAAAATTAATCTTGTCCACATAATAATCCCTTATATTTATGGCCAACTGATTCTTGACAAGGGTGCCAAGACTATTCAATGGAGAAAGACTGGTCTTTTCAACAAGTGGTGATGGTAAAGTGAATATCCACATGGAAAAGAATAAAGATAGATGGCTTCCTCACACCCTATACAAAAGTAACTAAAATGGATTATAGACCTAAATATAAGAGCTAAAACTATAAAACTCTTAGAAAAAAAATGAATGAGTAAATCTTTATGACCTCAGATTAGGTAATGTCTTCTTAGCCATGATATCAAAGTACAAGTGACAAAAGAAAAACTAGATACACTGGAGTTCATTAAAATTAAAATGTTTTGTGCTTCCAAGGAAGCCATCAAGAAAGTGACAGGACAACTTACAGATTAGAAGGAAATGTTTATATATCATCTTATCAGATAACTGACAAGGGGTTTGTACCTAGAATACTGCAAAGAGCTCTTATCACTCATTAATAAAAGACAACCCAATTTAAAAATGGGCAAAGGATATGACTAGGCGTTTCTCTAATCAAGATACGAAAATGGCCAATGAGCACATGAAAAAAATGCCCATGATCATTAGCCCCAAGGGGAATGCAAATTAAAATCAAAATGATATACTTCTTCACACCCACTCGATGGTGACGATCAAAAAGAGATAATAACAAGTGTTCATGAGGATGTAGAGAAATTGGACCCCTCATACACCACCAGTGAATATGTATAATGAGGCAGCTGCTCTAGAAAACATTCTGGTGATTACTCAAAAGGTTAAACATAGAATTATTATATGACTCAGAAATTCTGATCCTAGGTATAAGAGAAATGAAAATATGCCCACACAAAAACTAGTACATGAATGCTCATAGCAGCATTATTCATAACAGCCAAAAGTGAAAAAACCCAAATATCCATCACTTGATATCAGAATAATAAACAAAATGTGGTATTATCCATTCAATGGAATATTATTTGGCAATTAAAAGGAATTAGGTACTGATAAATGCTACAGCATGGATGAACATGGTTCCTTCTTCAGGTGGTAAAAACATTCTAAAATTAATTGTGGCAATGATTACATAACTCTTGAGTATTCGAAAAACCACTGACTTGTATATTTTAAATAAGTAAACTATGTGGTAGGTGAATTATATCTCAATAAATGTGTTAAAAAACTAATTTTAGAGAACAATTTTACCTGAAACACCACCAGCTTCATCATTACAATAAAATACATCTCTAGTCACTTAACCTGGCTTTCAAGTTTCTTCAGCATTGGGTTTTGACCTAATTCTGACATTTGAATCCCACTTTATCATTCCTGACTTTTAAACTTCAATGATCTATGCCTCATCTGCCTTCACCTCACCCTATTTCACCATGCGCAAGGCTGGATTACTCTTCCCATAGAAAACAGGAATATTGCTCAAGTTTGAGAATTTTATTAGCTATTATGGTGGGTTCATTATAGTTAATTAATGAATTATAATAGATTAAATATTAATTAATGGAATAAATATTATAGTGGATTAACAATTCTCACATATAGCATATCTCTCCCTTTTTCCCACTTGATCCATATGGTTAAAGAGATAGAGCTTCTGTTTTCCCACAGAGCGGGTCTGGGATCACTTTCTTCCTTTGTCAATTACTCTTCCCAGAAGTTTAGAAAAGTGCAGTCATCTCTAGTTCTATCTTACTCTCCACTCCCCAATAGTGGAAAAATGAATAGTGCTACAACCACACACCTCTACCTTTATTCCATCTTTTCCTTCTAGAAAGTAATAAAAGCATTGGGTTCACAAGGAGCTGCTTAGCCATCTCTCATGTTTTCTTCCAATATAGCCTTCTTCTACTTTTCCTCTAGATCTAAGTAGTAAAGGTTTTTGTAGCACTGTGGTTGTGATATCAAAGACTTGCTTTAGAGGAAAAAAGCAATGAAGTCCTACTGCCAATTCCAGACTCACCTAGCTTAAATACTCTGCCAGATTAAGTTTACTCATGATGAGATTGGGAGTCAACTCTTCTTATTAATTCATTTTTGTATTCTCTTTTACATAATATACATATAACAATGAACTATAGCTCCCACAAAAGGGAGCAAGAAAGGGTTTGAAATTCACTCTTCATTCCAGCTGCCAAGCCGTATCTCAGTAAGGTGGCATCCTTTCCAGAAAGGTATGTTTTTCAAATTTGCAAGAAAGTATCATATGGGTGAGCAGTGTCCCTACCCTACTGGGTAGGATAGTCTAGGACACTGGTTCCCAAAACTGCCTAAGAACCATAGAATAATATAAAGCAACTTTGAAAATTAAAGATTCCCAGAGTTGCACCTCCTGTTAGATTCTCATTCAGAAGACATGAGGTAAAGCAAGAAAAAAAAAAAAAAAAAAGCCTGCTGGAATTTTGATTGGGATTTCCTTGAATCTATAGATGAACATGGGGCCATCTGAAATCTTAAAATCATTGAGCCTGTGTTCTGTAAACATTGTGTATGTCTCCATTTATTTTACCTACAAAATATCATAGTACCATCAACCCCTTATTTCATCTCAACAACATTTTTCATTTTTATACAACGACATCCTCACATTAACTAAAAGCTTTAAGGCAAGCCATATCCTGAAAAAGCTTGTGTTTTTTACAAAACTTGGCCCATAAATCCCTTCTCTACCTCTCAAAAGCCTTCTCTTGAAGGTCCCACTGAAATGTTAACTTCTCTTTGACAAGTTATCTGCTTACCCAAGCCTAGTGATCTTGTCTATCCTTCGAACCTCTCCTGTGTAATTTTATACCTCCACCTGACATTACATGTTATCAGATATTGTTTGATATTTCTTGATATATAAGGTCTTCATAAGCAGATAGATTGCAAACTTCTTGGGTCTTGCATCTAAGCCCAAGGCAATGAATATGTATTGCTAATCCTATTAAACCATTTTGGGAAAAGAAGGAAAAGAAAGAATTCCTTTTATGTGTAGTTTTATTTTCTGGATGGGACAAAAGTTAGGATGGCCAATATTAGGATAGCATTTCTAACACACTGTTGTTGATGAGATTTTAAAAAAGCAAATATCCTGCTTAGTTCTCCTGATATCATTCTGTTTATGCCACCCTTTTCTTGTAATAGTATCTTCTCTTGGCCAATAATCATTCAAAATTTTATTTTCTCAAAGATTATCTAGAAAACATGTTTCTTGATTAAATGTTATATAACTTTAATACCATTTTTAAACTTTACATCTTTGTACATGTGTATATGCAACTTGTATCATATAATTTAATATTTACTTGTGTTCCTTTATAAAAGTTATTTTGTTGTATAGAGATGTGTTAGGGGCAGGGAATTTGTGTTATAAGTTGATTCTAGACTACTTTAATGGCCAAATTATGCCATTTATTTCTTCTAAATTTTACATAAAATAAAGAGAATGTTGTGGAAGTAATATGAACACAATACAGTTTTTGATAGGGACAATTCATCGATGTTTTCAGATGACCAATAACAGTGACTGTACATGAATGGCAAATCTGCAAAGCAACTTCCATGGCAGTACCAGTTGGCTGACTTACCAATACCTATGGAAGACAAAAGCAAGAAGAAATCCTCTATCTTTCAAATATTTAATTTAAAATATAGTTTGCATTTTGAAAAACCAAATTAAAGTTGAACTATAGAATTTGAAAGATGAACAGATCTGGCTTTCTGGAAAAAAAAAGAATAAAACTAAAAGCTCAAACTTTCAAAAGGAAAAACAGTCATTATCATACTTTTATGAAGCGAAACGCTAATAAGGTGACTTTAATCAGGCAAGAGCATTTGAGAAGGCAGATGTTTTTGTAAAAGATAAAAGTTTAAGGATGAGTAATAGGAGTACTAAAAAGAAGCTGGAAAGCTTTAAAAATAGTTTTTTAAAAAAAAAAACACAAATATGTACTAAGCTAACATTTACTGGGGAAAAACATAAAAGCAAAATACAGGTTTGTACATTACCAATAGACAGAATGATCAGAAGTGAAAGAAATCTAAGGTGATGATTGTCTTAATAGGTAAGAATAAAGAAAGAACAAACTAGGTCAAATAAGTTTCTGGAAAATAAGCATCCTTGTCAGAATGATTTCAATAAAAAGTGATGAAACAAGTACAATTGAACGGACTAAGTGCTCTAATTAGAAGAAAGATTGCAAAAGTATTGGAAAAATATAAGTACAGAAAATAATATGCTTGCTTCATTGATTTGATTGACCCATTCAGTCAGTAATTCAGCAAAAGTGATTTGATCCTGACTACATTCCAAGGACAGGGAGAGTCATTGGTATACAAATTTGAATAAAGTATGATCCCTGTTTGAGAACACCATACACATACACACATATATACATACATATATATGTATATATGCATATATAGGAGATGTGTGTGTTTTATGAATTGGAGACATGGGAGTATGATAAGCTAAACCAAACATTACAATAAGTGTGCCAAGTAAGGAATGAATAAAATAAGTTGATGTGAAGAGAGGCGGCTATTGACTCTTTAAAGTGAAGGTCAAATGGAACAAAAGCAAAGAAAAAACTAAGAATAGATGGATTCACAATGAAGTTACAGTGTTTTTCCAAGTAACCCAAGAAAATCACCAGCCCTAAATGTATAATGCTGTTTTAAAAAAAACGGTTGTTAACGTGACCCTCACAAAGATTACAGATTATTAGAAATTACCTTTAGGAAAAATGAAAGAACAAACATGAAAAACTAAAGTCATAAGGAAATTTGCTGTGAAAAAAAATTGATTCCTAGAAATGGAATCAATCCACCACAAATGGGTTTGGATGCGTATCGAAAGTCTAATACCAACAAGGTGGTATGGAAGACACCAGAATTATAACCATGGTCCCCACCCTTAATGAGCTTACAGTGGATCTATGGACACGATACATACAACAGGATGGCAGACAACTGGACACAGAGGCAGGTGCCACAGACTATTACATTCAAGAGTACAGAGGATGAGAGTTCAGCTAGGCTCAACTAGCGAGAGTTCCATTGTTTCAGTGAGGAATTAACACTCTAAGCTTAGTGTTGAAGTAGAAAGTAATACAATGTTGTAAAAATATGATTCCGTGTAGGGTGAGGAGCATGAAAGGAAAGGTGATATTAAGAAAAGAACCTGGGTCTTGGAGTTGTTCATACCTAAATTTCAATCCCAAAGATTCTACTTACTACTAATTTAATTAAAATCTACAAGGCTAAGTTTCCTTATCTGTACATTATTTTAGGAATATTGTAAATTTGTGTAATGTAGGGAATGTTAAAAAGAAATGACTGAAAGACCAAAAAGAAAAGAGTGAGAGAAAGAGAGAGCAACAGATGGTAGGTGGAAGATTTAGAGTGGAGGTTTCTGCAAAATAGCCCTGGGGGAAAGGAGGGTGAGGTGCAGTAAACCCAGAACTATCTACCTGTCCTACAAGAGTGAGAGTAAAGAATGAGCAAGGGAGACTGATGAACTGATGAGCTTCAGGGCCCCAGACGTTGGTGGCAAACAACTCCAAATCTACAAATAGTATAAGCAACGGATGCTTGGGAAACGGACGATGCACTGAGAATAAGATGCCACTAAAAATGCTTTTATCATCACAAACAAGGTAAAACAAATTTACAAGCATTTTCTTGAGACTGGGTGAGAAAGAAATATACTATTAAATATTAAAAGGTTTGTAGCATGCAAAATATTAAATGTAAATTAACAATACTGCACCTATTATAGCAAAATTTTAAAATATGTAATTGATATTCTTTATAGTGAATTTTTACTGTTTTATATCAGCAAATGTTTATTTCAATGCCTTAATTCATTTACTTCAGCCCACAATTTTCTTAATCGCATTTTCCATAAAATTTTAAGTTTCTTCACTCATGAAGTACTATAAGAATGAATCCTTAATTTAGATAGAGAAGCTGTAGTATAGCTGCTATGTGTACTGGTTGTAAAGATTAACAAAAACGTATGTAAGTAAAAGGGTTAGTGCAGTAATTAGCATACCCTATGGCCTTAATACATTATAGTTTTAGTAATTATTATTTTGACTCAGATGTGCAAGGAGCATGGGGAAGGAAACTAGTACAGACAATAATGCAATCTTCCTGCTTGAAGTAGAGAATTGAATAGGTACTTAAGAAATAACATTGATCTTCAATGCCAACAAGACCTTCCGTAATGATTGGCAAAAACTGAGAGCACCTGCACATTGTTGTTCAGAAGGGCCAAATAAAGTGATAGTTTTAGAAGAATAATCTTGGGACAAGGGCAAGGATAAACTGTGACAGATCACCTGAACGGAATCCCACAGAACCTAACAAACAGGCAGAAAGACCTGGCCTAAAGACGTGGCACAGAGAATGAACACAAAAGAACCAACCTGAGTGACATTGCAAAGAAAGAAATATACAATACAACAAGAGATTATATAGGTAAAGAAGTGAAAGAAGGAAAGATGACTAGAAAGTTTCACATCTAAAGGAGAAATAAATACAAAAACCAGCTTGTTCAGATGCAGAGAAAAAGAAAGGAAAACAACAGGAAAAAGGAATTCAGTATCTTTTATCTTGAATTTGAGATGAAAATAAGATGTTCAAGTGAACAGGTTCTACATGCTCCAGGACTGGAGTGTGAATCTGAGAGTAATTCCTATAGAGTCATAAAAAAAAAATCAGTTCATTGAATACAAAACTGAATTCAAGAATCTAGTCTTAGGAGAAAACTACTCTTACAATGCAGAATAAAAACAGGAGGAAAAGGATCTATAGAAAAGGATAACCTGAAAAGCATCAAACAAAACAAAACAAGGAATCATGGATCTCATTAAATATTAGCGATCATGATATGACACTGAAAACTTAAAGAGGATTCAGACTAAGAAAAGGTCCCTGGATATTTCAAAAAGCAGGCAAATAATTTTGATAGCAACAGATTTAACAGAAAATTAAGAATAGAAACCCAAACCAGAATTTTACTATATTTTAAGTTTAGAGTTCTACATTAATTCTGTTCATTGTACTTGGTCATTTTTGTTAATTAATGGACTGGTGAGAGGAGGGAAAAAAGTTCTATGCAGTTACAAAGTGAAGGCAGTTAGTATAGACCACTTATTTGTGAATATCAGCACTAAAAGAACAAATGATAACAGTTTAAAAAATGCAATAGGAAAACAAAAAAACAAAATAATTTATTAAAAAAGAAAAAAAGTAGTACAGATGACCAATAAACATCTTAAAAGCTCAAAAACAAAAAATTTAAAGAGTAATACTATCTAACTTTTCAAATTATTTTATAACATAATATTCAATCTTAATGAGGAAACAGTAGACAACTCCAAGATACTGCTGGGGGGGTACAAATTGAACAACTTTTCTGAAGGGCAGTTTAGCAACGTGTTTTTAAAGTATTTCAAATGCAATGCTCCTTGACATAGTAATTCTAGTCTTAGGAATTAATTTCAAAGAAATAATTGGTGATGTACATTAATGATTTCTATATAAAAATGCTAACTTCATGAACACCTTGTAAGCAACCTATTCGAAAAACAACATGTAAGTGGTTTATGTATACTACAGCATAATACATCCTTAAACTCTATTATAAAAATTATTTAATGACATGATATGATGTCATTATTTATTGTTATTATTCAAGAACAGGCTCTGGAGTTAGATATCCTTGGTTTACAGCCAGGATCTGCCACTTACTTTCTGTGAGTGTATATGTGGAGACTTAGCTTCATTATATATAGAAAAGAAATAATAAAATACATATTTAATCAGGGCTATGAGCGGGATTAAATCAGATGCAAAATATAAAGAGCACATTGCCTGCCATATAGTAAGTACTCAAGAAATATCTTGGTAAATTAAACATGTAAAAAAATGTAAAACCATATATTTAGCTAATCCTAATTTTGTTAAGTAAATAAAAGCATACACACACACACACACAAAATCTGGAAGGAAATTCATCAGCAGAATTTTTAACAGTGGACAACTTTGGATGATGTGATTATATGAGATTTTTATTTTCCTCTTTATGTTGTTCTACATTTTCCAAATTTTTAACCATGAACATATATTACCTTTATAACTTTAAAATGTCATTGCACATGCTAATTTGACAATTGATGATAGCATTTTATGGCTGGGAAAATGGTCTAAAAAGTTTTCCTTTAGACTGAAGCATTATAGTCATCTGCTCTTTGTTAAACACACACATGTGCATAATCATAAAATAACTAGGCTAACAGTTCAGGATTCGAGGATCTATAATCTATAAGCCAAAGCCAAAAGGATATTTTTTCAAAAGGGATGTCTGAATTAATACACATGGTTTTGAGCTTATATATTTCGATAGAAATTTTACAATGCCCATCATATGCAATTGAATAAGCAAAAAACCCCACAATGTTTGTAGCACTTCCTTATTTTCTTCATGCATTCATATAAACACACTTATGTTCATGTGCACCCATGTGCCTAAAAGCAGGGGGAAAAGTATGGAAAAAGTACTAAAAAAAAAAAAAAATACCAACCTAAAATTCTACACAGAGAAAACATTTTTTTTTAAAGGTGAAACAAAGACTTTTTCAGACATACAAGACTGAAAGGAACACATTACCAGAAGACCTGGTGGTAAAATGTTAAAGGAAGTGCTTCAGGGAGAAGGAACATGATACTAGAAGGAAACACGGATCTCCACAGAGGAATGAAGAGCCCTGGACATGCTCACCAAGAAGACAGAAGAGCTTCAAGCTATAAAACACCCCATGCAACAAAAACAGTGACAATATTTGGTTTTATTATTATTTCCATCAAAAGGATGTCTATTTTAAATTTTTTTTTGTTTCAAAAGTGATACATTACTTAAAGAAAAAATTTAAAAATCTGATACACAATAAAAAAACAAGGAAATAAAAACCATCTTTAAATTTTCAAAAGGAAATAAGGAAGGAGGGAGGGAAGGATGGGGAGGGGTGGTGGGGGAAGGAGGAGAATTCTATAGAGTTTGCTATTCGAGGGGCTTTTCGATTTACCTATTTTGGAGGTAGCCTACTTGATGACTAAGGTGAAGACAAGCTCAAGAAACTAAAAATGAGCAGAAGAGGGAGGAGAGGTAAAGAGGATTAGACCGGGGGTTAGAGGAATAATGTTTTAAAAAAGGGTAGCAGTTCAGGTTTATTTCCACCACAGACTGAAATATTACCCAGTCCTATAACCCACTCGATCATGGGCCAATAGAGTATTGACTACATAAATGGTCATTATGGTAGGAAAAAGTTTTCTGCTGCCTGACACCCACTTTGCTTGCGTCTCTTATCCTGTGAGATGATAACTTTCAGACGCAACCTCACAGAAGAGTAACACTGACAATCTCTCTCAATCCTTGGCTGTAATCAAAAGCACGGAAAAGACAAGGGATGACTCCCGGTGGTAAAAATGACACAGACAGAGCTCTGCATCAGACCATCCCAGAGTACAGAGAATAATCCGTTCTATGGATAATCTAGACTTTCCCCAAATTTTCCAGAATAGCAGAGGAAATAGCCTGTTTCCCCTGGAAACACTGTTGACTGGAGGGGAATTTATGGGAATGTACCTGGCGAGGCTGTAAAAGCCATTTCATCCTGGCCAGTTCCTCAATAGTTTCCATGTGCTTATAATAAACCAAAGTGTGCAACACCACTGCTCTTCAGCCTCACTGTGATAGTGCTGAGACTCCTCAATTCTTAATCTAAAAACCAGAATCAGTGGGCATAAAGCTAATGAAAATATAGAAGCTGGACTATTCTAGGTTTTGTTTAATGTTACTGGATAGTTATTTATTGACACGATGTTTCTGGGAAAGGGGGAAAAAAACCCAACCCTACCTCACAGGGCTTATATCAACAAAGCAACCAAAGATGAATGACAGGGAGACCAGCTGGAGCAACAGTAATGAACTTTGGTCAACAGAGATCTTCCCTAAAATGTTAGCTAGTGAAGTTTTAAAGGTATGTGAAAATTCATGTCAAAGCCATAATAGTCCAACTGTCTAAGGGGTAAACAAGCAAAATATGTGATCAGAAGTGTGACATGAGTGTGTGCACAGAGAGGAAACCATCGACTAAAAGATTATGACGGACTCAATTAAAACAGCAGTTTCCTTACAGGGTTCTTCTAGGCTGGAGGGTACTTTCAGGGGCAGAAATGTTTCCTTAGAAAGAGTGGCTTTGCTGTAGGATAAGCCTAAGAATAGGACTGTTCATCTGTTTTATATGTTGGTATTACTCCAAAGATGGTCAAAAACAATTAAAATCACTTGAAAACCAATACTTGAATGAGGATAAATTACATAGTATCTTAATTTCATATTTGATATCCCTTCTAATAAAACTGAAAAGGACAGTGTTTTAAACTGATGATGAACAAAAGCTTGAGAAACAAACATAGGAGCCAAAACCAAAACGGATTCCCCACGCACGTGTAATTTGCCTCTTTAGCACAGCATCATTAATATAGCCCACACGAGTTACTCTATAATTCGGCATTTTGAATTGTATTATTATGAAACTACTTTTGTTTTACAGAATCTTGAAAGAGGACTGGACAATCACTAGTGTGTCAAAGTGTCCTGTGTGTAATCCTAACGATTACATTTCTGGCAACAAAAAACAATGATTAATATATATAATACTTTACTAAAAATTAAAAACTAAAACAGAAGGTAGAAATGGCTGTCATGTCATTCAGCTAAATTACGAGCTACCCTGTAAGAGGCAGAGTAGCACAAAAACAAAAACAAACAGAAAAATGTTAAGCCCAAGGAAATGTTTCAAAAGTGATTAAAGCGCAAGGATTTACTCATTCGACAAATATTTATCAAGCACCCTCTATGCTTAAGGCATCATATGAGAAGATACAGACAGGAAAAGCTTGACAAAAGAAAATTTAGAAAGTAGGACATAATATCAAAGAAAAAGAAAGACTCTAAACTTTTTAACTACACTGGATAAATCAGGAGATAAGTATCCATGGCAAATCTTTAAAAGTCTCCAAAATATGGTGAGAGTTTATGAGCCATTTAGAAAAAGTAAAAACAATCACAACGAAAAGGCTTCTTGTGTGGGGGCAGGAAAAGGGGAGAAGAGGGAGAAAAAAAACTTTCCATATATGTCGGCTTATTTAACATTCCTTGAAGGAAGTATGACTAAATCTGAGATTAAATTGAAATAAGTTTTCTTAAATAGGAAGTGTTAAGAAACTACAGCAAGCTAGGAAACTATAATACAGAACCTCATCCTTTTAAAGCTAACAGGAACTATTACAGAGAACATCTAAGCCAGACCCTCAGTAACTGAGGTCTGAAGAGTAACCGGTGCAGAGTGACAACCTCATCATTTTTAGTGGTAGTTTAAAGTATTATATAGTCTAAGTTTGGGTTAATTTGTTTCAGCAGCAATAGAAAACTAATACAGATGTTACAATCTCTGAAAAAAAACCCTAAATATTACATATTAATTAGCTGAAATTTAAAACAATCCCACAAACTAGAGTCATTCAACACTTGGGCATGTATTAATTTTAGGCTTTTTGAGAAAGAGAGACTAAGGGAAACAGAAACAAAGAGGGACAAAGAGAGAAAAAGAGAGAAAAATGAATAAATAGAACACATATTCACACAAGAATGGCATCATTAATCATACTGTTTTGTAAACACTTAATACAATATACTTTTCTATATCAATAAGTATACATATCATTACTTTAAAAATTATTATTGACTAGAGGCAGCAACCTACTATTCTTTGTATAACTTTCATATGTTGCTACCTTTCAACTAGTAAACAGGCAAACACTATGCAAATGAACACACCAGTAATAGTGGTGATAATAATATAATAATTTAAAAGATACTAAAACTGTCATAGGTCTAATTATGAAACCACTTATTTTCTCATTTTCTCATCTACACACACACTCTCAATTATCTTACACATATAAAATAAAATATATGGATTGGAAGATCTCTGAAGTCCCTCTGACTACCAAGATTTATGATTTTGTATGTAGGTTGTGTGCTTTTCAATAGTTTTTCACAAGATTCTTCCTATAAGCACTATTTTTTTTTACTAAATTTCAAGCTTTTACTTGGTTTGAGAACAGTTCCATATACAAACAGAACTATGGAAGGTTTCTTAGTTATGTAAGCTTACTTGGTGCTTACAACAATCCTGCAATGTAGATACCATGAAAATTAAGTAATTTGCTCAATATCCCATAGCTGATAAGTACAGGGAATGGAATTAAAACTCCTGGCTACATGACCTTAAAGATTCTGCTCATTTCATCACATTAAGTTGCCTCTCTTACTGTATTTGCTGAGGCATTTTCTAAGCACCTATTACGAGAAGAGCAAGATTAGTTAGTATACTAGGTAAACATTCATTTAAAAGGAGGGAGGAAATACACTGGGACCGACACAGCAAAGTTCTAAGATTGGTATAAATAACAAAACTATGCCAGGAGGAAAAAAGTCAGTAAATAGGTTAATAGAAAATAAACCTAATTTAAAAATGAATGAGGGAAAAATAAATAGGTCTGTGTTTAGAACAGTGAGAACTGGTTAAGTGTTCAATGCAAAATTTTCCATCTTTTTGTTTTTTAATCAAGTTGTATTTTGGTTTGGCTTTGCGGCCAATTCACTTAAGAGAGATGCTCTATAATAATTTAATAATGTTTGAATACTAACTATAAACATTATTTCCTATCACCCTAAAATGCCTCAAAATTTTTCATCAAATTTTTCATGACAAATGAGGTAGATTTTACAAAGACATTTTAGCGTCCTTGGAAGAAAGGCGCTAAACTAATAATGGGAAATACTACTACCATTGTGTAATTCATTAGAGGAGCAAAGAGGTTATTTCCTTAACTACTCTAAAAAGGAGGAAGATTGTTAATAAATTACTTTCAAACACAAATATTTATATCCCACTTTAGGTGTGACACATATTGTCAGCTGAACATTCACTTAAAAGATTAATTTCAAATCTTCTCTGCGCAAAGTATTACCCTAAGTGTATTTTTTATTATACTGGCTGTGGGAACACAAACAAGGCTACTGACTAAGATATTGTCCTGAATCACATGGGAAAGAAGATACAGAAAGTGTGTAATTTTGTATTTACGTAGATCAATTTAGTTCTCCTTAAGAACCATCTGATATATGTTTTTAGGAGTACGAAAAAAATAATGCTACTATGGTTCTCACCAGATTCACAAATTATTTTTAAGATGCTTTATTATTTCCTGATAAGATTACTGAAGGATATATACTTAAGCATTGAATAAAAATCCAAGCCACTCGTTCAATGTTCTGTAAAAAAAACCATGATATTTCTTTGAATTTGGCAATCATATTTTTGGGTCTACTTTTATTTCTGTTGCCAACTGCCATGGTTTGAATGTGTCTCCCAAATTTATGTGTTGAAAACTTAATCCTGAATGCGACAGTGTTGAGAGGTGGAACTTTTGAAAGGTGATTAGGTCATGAGGGCTCTGCCCTCATGAATGGATTAATGTTGCTATCATGGGAGTGGATTCACTACCTCCAGAGTGGGTTGCTATAAAAGTGAGTTTGGCACTCTCTTGCCCTTCTGCTTTCTACCATGGGATGACATAGCGAGAAGGCCCTCACCAGATGTGGCACCTTGTTCTTGGACTTCCCAGCCTCCAACACCACGAGCAAAATAAATTTCTGTTCATTATAAATTATCCAGTCTCAGGTATTCTGTTATAGGGGCACAAAACGAACTAAGACACCAATCTTTTGCTTCTAGCCTCAACCTGATACATCAGGAGCCTAGTATAATGATTAATCAAAATCTTTAAAGATATATGTAGCTTGAGACGATGAAAGCTAAGATATAAAATAATGATGTGCTCTGCTATGCATCAGAATTATCCAAGGTGGATGTTTAAACACAGACTGCCAGACCCCTCTCCTAGAGCTTTTAATTCTACAAGTTTAGGTGGCACTCAAGAACCTGTATTTAGATAAAACACATTTGGAGAAACAAATCTCCAGAATTACCATCAGTGCAGAATTAGAGCTCCTAATTTATCTTCTATCTCTATCATTTTCAAAAATGCCAAAACTATTATCATTTTTTTCAACATTTCTGAAGTGAAAATATATGCTGACCTCCATGGTACATGGTCTTTAACTATATACATCCATGTTTCTGCCCACTTCCCACTAGACAGAGAGATGAATAAAGACAGGTACAGATAGATAGATCTAATTTATCTAATATATATTACAGAAAACAGATATTCTGCCTACAAATCAGAAAGTAACTCATGTGTTTTAACAACTGCCACATTTGAGAAACACTCTGAAATTCTGTCCCCCCCAAAAAATATCAAAAGAAGAAAGCTACCTCTGAAAGAGTTCCAAGAAAAGTTCCCTAAGATTTTAAGTTGACAACAGTAGTTTGCTTACCTGCCATCCTGCTGAGCAGCACCACCATCTGTTATTGTCTTGACAAATATTCCCAGCTTTTCAAGTCCAGCATCTGCTCCAACACCCATTCCGATAATACTTATACCAAGACCATCCTCATCTATGAAAAAGGAAGAAAAAAAAAAAAAAACGGAACAACCTGTTAACCTGTTTTACACTAATCCACAATTAGCTGGGAAGGCCTATCTGCTGCTTCTAATTTTGTGCTTCTCTATGGATAGGACATATGACATGTTTGCTGTAGTAGAATTTTTTTAATAAGCTAGGGAGTAAGGGTATCTAATAAGATCCTCCAAAAGGCTCACAAATTTAGTCTCATTTTACTATTGCAGTTGGTAATTCACTGTGGTCCCAAGAAAAGGAAATAATTTGGTTATGCATAATCAATCTGCCTTAACAGATTCCCAAAATAATCCTATGAATTGTTTTAGACATAAAAGCTCACAAATTAAAACACATACAGAATTTTAAAGAAATGTGATCATAACATATCTGGAATTTCTCCTTTATTCATGTAGTCAGTTTTCTTTTCTTTTTTACTTGTCTATTCATTTAATATGTGTCTTCAAGTACTTTCCTCTGTGCTATTACATAAGCAAATAGACTTATCAACAGCTACAATATATACATACACACATGCACAGATTTGGCTTGTTTTTCCTTCCTATTTGCTTTACACAAATAAGATTATATCTACATCTCTCTGCAGCTTACTTTTAAAAATCCAATGATATGTCACGGATATCATATTTATATAGCTCTAAATCATTTCTAATGGCTGCATAGTATTTCATGGTGAAATGTTATGATAATGTATCCAACCATTTCTTTATTCAGAAGTACTCACTTTTGTTTCTATTTCATTGGTCCTGTGAACAATACTGATAAACAGTAGCTTTTCAAAATTCGCTTACAAATCATGTGTTTATTCATATATCCATTTTTCATTTCTGTGAATGCATAAAGTTTAATAATCAAAGAAATAAGACACACTACTTTGTGTACCACATCTTTTGGTTAACATTCAAAGTTATTTTCTGATGCCCTCAAAGTCTTTGCAATCATGGTTTATTAGCAGCATAAAAAATAAATAATAGCTAATCAACAGTGATGGACTATTAAGGAAAACTAGCCCACATACTAAACAGAATGCTTTATGTTTTTAAAAGACTTGTCAGAAATAACCTTTACTAAGTATTCTTAATTAGCATTCTTTCAAAGAGGGTTCATCTCATTGATTACCACTTGTGATCAACTTCCCCTTTCTAAGCATGACTCACAATCCTACATCTTAATTTTACATATGTTTAAAAAGTTGTCATTTGACAAAAATGTGACTTGTTTGCTCAGTTGTATGCTAAAGGAATTTTTACGGTATATCCCCTGGATTCATTTTCTGATGTGAACCCCTGCTGAAGGCATTACCACATTGATTCAAGCATTGGTATCTCTCCAGTGTAAGAACTTTAATGTTGACTAACGGACAAGTAATCACTGAATACTTTCCTCATTCGTTACATTTAGAATGTTTGCATACATGTGATTTCTCACATATGTTTGATTCAAATTGTTTCTCTGGTATGAACACTCTGATGTTCATCAAGAAAATTTATCTTGCTAAAAATTTTTCTACATTCATTACAGTGTTAGAGTTTCTCCCCAGAATGAGCTTTCTTGTACACGTGAAAGTTAGACACATGCTGAAGGCTCTTCCATGTGGGTTGTGTGTACAGGGTTTCTTCTTCCCCACATGAACTATTTCATGTGTATAAAGGTTAGCTGATGGCTGACTTCTTGTTCACCTTCATCATATTGATAGGGTTTCTCTAGAGTGGGAATCTGTTCACATTGGTAAGGGATGGATGATTACTGAAAATCCTTCCCACAGTGCTTGCATCCACATAAGTTTTCTCCCCAGTGTGTTGCACTTGTGTTGTTTAAGAAATGATCACTGTAGCCTCCTCTGCACTGAATAATGCCATAGGGTTTCTGTCATGTACGAAATCTCTGGTGTATGCACGTATCAGCATTCTGGCTGAATTCTTGCTCACATTCATTATATTTACAGGGTTTCTCTTCATTGTGAATTATCACACGTCAAGCCAACGTGGAGCTATGTGGAGCTAACTTTCCCATACTTATTACGTCCAAAGGGTTCCTTCTCAGGTGTGAAATCTCTGTACTGTCACGTCATTAAATAGTTTCTTCTCGCAACTATTCTGAGTGAAAATTACTTCTTGGTTTTTTAAATCTATTTTCTCTGACTGGACTCGGATCTCAATAAGTCTCTTTCTTCCATCGCTCCTCTCATTGCTTTAACTGGAAAATTATTCAGATTTGTAGAGCTGAAAACCCAGCTGTGGAAAAAGCAGTATTAACTAGAGCCATCCTCAATTCTAATGAAAACTAGTAATACCTATAAGGACAAGGTGATGACGGAAGGGGAAGCAATACAAGCAGTAGGATCACCCCACAGAGACCAGGTAGCTGATGTTCTGGAGCATTCCATTTTCCAGTTTTCTCTGAGATGTGTCATAGATGGGGAAGTCCTAGGCTGCAGACTTGAAGGCCACTGAGTCTTGTGGCTGCCAGCCTGCCTTCCTCTGTGTACGCTCCTAGGGACAGGCAAAGCACTAAGTGGGCAAAGCAGCCGTGAAAAGATGGGAAAGATAGTGAGGCCGTGTTATTATGGAAGATGCCATCACCATACTCTGGAGCTCAAAGCTTATTTTCTCTCAGGAAAGGTGCCCATGTTGGTTTATCACCCCCCTCACTGCTAGCAAGATTTGAGCCTGTATTCGCAGCAGCATGGGTCATTAGGTTTCCTCTTCAGGAAATGGCTAACTTTTTGATTAGCACTAGGTTTTACCTGTATCTTTTTTACTGATAATTTTTAAGGATTCTTAGCATATTATAGATATTAACTCTACGTAATCTATAATGCAGTTCCCCCGACCTACAAGCCAAATTTATCACTTATCTATTAGCTTTGTCTTTAAAATTATAGGTCATTGAATTGGTTCATCTTTTCTAACTTCCGGTTTCCCATTTTGGTTAAGCCCCTCCTCCTACAAGCCTAGATGATATATGTATTTACATAAATTTTCTTTATAGATCTTTATTTTTAATATTTAATTATTTAACTCATGTGGAGTTAGTTTTTATATATGATGTAATGAAGGTGTCCAACTTGATATTCTTCCAGATAGTTACGCCAAAATAATTTATCAAGTATGTTGTTACTTCTGGGTTGAAATATAATGCATGTCATATATTAAATTCTCATGCATACTAACATCTTTCTCTGAGTTTTCTATTTTGTTCCACTGATAGATTTCTATAAGAATACAATTTGTTCTGATTATAGAAGCTTTATTTTATATTCAGATATTTGATAAATTAAGTCCTTCAAATTCTTTTTCATTCTTTTTCTCTTAGGCCTATATTTCTTCCTATCAAATATAATATTACTTTCTGCAGTCCTCTCTCCCAACCCAACTTTGTTGGCAGTTCTATTTGAACTGCACTAAACTTATATATTAATTTACAAAGAGACTTTTCAATACTAAGTTTTCCTATCCAAGAATATGGTATATCTTTCAATTTGCTTAGATGTCTTTCAAAAAGATTTTACTATTTTATATAGATAAATTCTATGTTTTTCTTAGTAATAAAAATAAGTATTTTGTTGTTTTGATGCTACTGTAAATGAAACAGTTTTCCCATTTTCATTTCTAGGTTCTTAATGTGAATATAGAGAAAAAGCCATTAGTTTTCTTATATGGGTGGATGTGATGTCCTCCTTCACAAATTATCTTACCAATTCTAATATTTTAAAATTAGAATCAATTTAGTTATAGATGTAGACATGTATCTATTCAATTTTCTTCAGTCAGTATGGTGAAAAATTGATGTATTTTATGGATCTACCTATTCAATGAAAAAGCTTCTCATTAAGTTATTTGGCTATTTTTTTCTGTCATTAATATTGTTTTTATTTATGCTATTCTCCCTTTCCAGTTTGTTTATTTTGTTTACTTTCTCCGATTCCCAAGACAAGAGCTTTTTCCTTTTCCTTTTTTTTCTTTTAAAGAAAGAAGTTAAGGATACAACTTTTCTTTACTTTCTGTTATTTATACTGATCATTTCATTTAAAGGGCATTCCAAATTTTACACCTAGTTTGTTGCTGGTTTTTTTTTTTTTCCCAGAATTCTTTATATTTTTTAAACTTTTTTTTTATTTCCAAATATTACAGGGGTACAAACATTTTGGTTACATAAATTACTTCTGTACCATTGAGTCAAAGTTATAAGCGTGCCCATCCCCCAGATAGTGCGCATCTTACCAGTTAGGTGTGCGTTTACCCATCACCGCCTTCCCCTCCCACCGGCTTGATTTCTGATGAATGTTATTTACATATGTGCACATAAGTATTGATCTATTAGTTTTAATTGAAATATCTTCAGTGTTTACTCAATTTAAAAATACAACTCTCTGTTGGTATTGCGATCTGTAGTATGCATAATATTTAGGCAATTTCCATCATGCGCTAATTTACAGAGTTTTTATTTCAAGTGGCTAAATGTTATCAAACTGATATGTTTTCATGACTGTAGGCTTTTTCTTTTAAATGTTATGGAGATAAATTTCCTAATAATGAATCACTTTGTATCCTTGTATTTAAAATGCTATTTGTCTTAATGTATTTTTCTCTTTACATATTTCTGTATTTGATATTTTATTTCATTTAGAATTTTAAAACATATTCATAATTGGAGTTGTACTATAGCATTTTTTTTGTAGGTTTTGGTATAAATGGTCATATGTTATTTTGATGGAATCATTTAAAGAGCTTTTCCTCATTATCTATGATATAAAATAATCTAAGTAACACTGGTTTTATGGGTTTTTTAAAAGTACAATAGAACCATCTGGTTCTGATAACTTTTTAATGTTTCATCTTTAGTCATCATTCTAGTTCTTTCTATGGCAATTAGTCTATTTTACTTCAGTTGATTTTGATAATTCATATTTTGTTAGGGAATAATAAATTATTTCTAGGTATACACTTTGCCAAAGAAATTCAGTGGCTGCTCTCTTATACTGTATATTTGTATACATTTGCTTTCCATTTCTAATTTGCATATATTTGCTTTCAATTTTCTTCAGTCAGTATGGTGAAAAATTGATATATTTTATGGATCTACCTATTCAATGAAAAAGCTTCTCATTAAGTTATTTGGCTATTTTTTTCTGTCATTAATATTGTTTTTATTTATACTATTCTCCCTTTCCAGTTTGTTTATTTTGTTTACTTTTTCTGATTCCCAAGAAAAGAGCTTTTTCCTTTTCCTTTTTTTTCTTTTAAAAAAAGAAGTTAAGCATACAACTTTTCTCCTGAGCAAGGCTTTTGATGTATATTAAATATTTTTTTAAGTGCTATCCTTATAAGATGGTTTAGAATACTAGTTTTCATTTCTCTTTGCTCAAACATCTACCTAGGAATATATTATATAATTTCCAAATTCTCATGACATTAAAGAAGCTTCTAAAATTTTTCCAAAGGATAAGACTTTTTTCATTTTAAATATAGCTTTAAATCGAGATGATTATATTAATCCACTCCTCTATGTCCTTACTGTTTTGTCTATAGATCTATCTAGTTCTGAAAAAAATGTATTGAAATCTCTAATAATTGTATTTCATTTGGTTATTTTCTAGTTTGATTTTTAGTATGAAATATAGCATGTATACAAAAGAGTATGTATGCCAGTAGATAACATTTATCTATAAAGCATTATATTTAAAGAATAAAAATAAAATAAACATTCTTGTATCAACAAAGAACACAGAATATTACCAACACTCCAAAAGCCCACTATGTACCCCTCCCTGATCTCATAACTCTTTCTTTAATGATCATTATCCTAAATATTGTGTTAATCATTTCCTCCTTTTTTTTACACAAAAAACTACTTATTTGTGTATCTCTAAACAATTTGATGTTTAATTGTTTTTTGTTTCAAAATTTAAATGAATGGAATTATACTGAATGGCTTCCTCTGTGATTTGCTAGTTCTATTTTCCCTTTACTTCACGTTTGTAACCATCATACACAGTGCGGCATAAACTGTGGCTCATTCGCTTTCACTGTTGAGCAATATTTTATCAACTAGATATGCTACAATGATGTATAGACTCTCTCTACTACCACTGAGGAATATTTGCATTGCTCTCATTTTTTGTTATTATAAGCAATGCAATGGCCCTGCTGGTTTTGTACGGCCCATCAGCTAAGAGCGGTTTTCACATTTTTAAATCTACGAAAAATGTAAGGTCACTGCTGACTTCACTTTAACCACAAATGAAAGTGTCTTTTAACAGGAGTCATCAGTGAGTCGTGTTTAGTGTAATTAGTGTAATTAGTGTAATTAGTGGTATTCTTTCATATCTTTTTCATCTAAGCAATTTTATGTTAAATACTTAACATAGTTTTCTGCTCTTTTTTCCTCACCTTTGCTGTTCTGAAAAAGCTGTTCTTTATTTCCTTCCTGCTAATTGGGAAGTAAATCACTCAGATAAAGTACGTAGGTGATGTGTTCTTTAAATTCTCACATATCAGCAAGTTTCTTTCTTTTACTAGGATAGGTAAATGTTCTCTGGAATGGATATAGGATTGTTGGATCATCATCCTTTTTATCCTCAGTGGCATGTGAAAAATTGTATCTACATCTCCCTGCTTCTGTGTTGCAAATAAAAAGTCTGACGACATTAGTCTAATTATTTTGCCTTTCCAAGTATTTTAGTTGTTTGTCTAGTTTGTTTTTTTGGCCTGGTATTTTGTAAGATTTTCTCTTTATCTTTGAACATTTGGATTTTTCCCCAAACTGTGTCTAATCGTGGGATCAGTTTGGGGTTTTTTAGCTCTCTCACTCACAATGGGATAAGCCCTTTCTAATATGAGGGTTGGGTCTTTTTTTCAGCTCAAGAAAATTTTCTTCTGTTTCTTCATATTACTTAATATGTCCCTCCTCTTCCTTTGTCTTCTCCCCTTCTGTTGCCGACAACTTTAATATTGGGGCTCCTTCATTACTTTCCCTGGATTTTTGCTCTGTCATTTGAGAATCAGTTTGGGACGTCTCTTACACTTAACCTTACAGGTCACCGATCTGAATCTCGTCAATAACCAATCCCTTTCTCTTCAATTCTTCTAGTGAAATTTTTCAATTGAAAATCAAGGAATTTGTTGTTACTACTTTGCTTAAGAATGCCTTTTTAAAGCCATATTGAATATCCTTGAGTGGGTTTTTGTTTCTTTCTTTCTTGTTATTCAAGTTATCAACCGTTTGTTCTACTTTTTCTTAAGCTCTCTGAGATGTGTTATTTTTTCTGGTCATGGGTCACAGTCTAGTTGGGGGTGCCCGTCTTACATGATGATGATAAACACAGCCGCTCCGGTCCCCTGCTTCAGCAGTTACTGCAGCAGGCAGGCTGTCGTTCCAGAGAAAAAAATCAGGAGGAAGCCCCTCTGCTCCCCCTTTTTCCTCCTGTCTTTGAGCTTCTCCCCTCAGAGATAGAGAGGATGTAGCCCTACCATTTAAATCTTCCTGGATTTCACTGCCTTCATTCCAAATGTCCATAATTTTCCAAAGACTAATACAGACATACCCCCTACCTTCCATATTCCAAGACTACCCTTTCTTCACGAAAACAAAACAAACACAAAAACAAAAACAATCATCTGTTCCCGAGTTCTCACTTATACCAGCTCTCTCTGGGCTCTCGGCTGCACCAGCCCTCTCCAGGAACACCAAGGAAGCATTAGGCCTCACTCATACCTCCCTGATCCTAACCGCCATCCCAGCCGGCTAAAGTAGATGGGTTTCTGTTGGGAGTGGGAGGGATGAGGAAGTCTTTCAATCCCACCACCTACCCAGAATCTGTATTAACTGTTTCTGAAACTTAATAAATAAGACCCTCTGTGAGAAGTAACATTTTATCCAATTCTTAGAAAAAAGGCTACACTTTGGAAAAATAATTCTGTATTATTAATATAGACAAATAATTGTTTATAATCACATATTATAAAAACAAATATTTAATGATATTATAAACTCACAAACCTTTCTCTAGTTCCACTGGGAACAGGTCCAGTTTTTCAACACGTTTTTCAAGTTCAAATTCAGCTGAAGCAGCCACAGGGTCAACGTCATCATTTCTCCTGTCATAGTCTTCATTGGAGTATGTGTTGAAAACCTGTAGTAAGAGACCAATAACAAGGTGATAATACAGAAAAGACTCTTAATTTAAAAGAAAATCTGTTACGTATCCAAAACTATGTAAATTAAAACATTTGTGTGATGAATTGCTTCTAAACAAGTATTTTATATTCAAAATCAATTTACATGTTAAGAGAATGAAAAATCAATCAGCATAAAAACAACTTACCAGTTTAAAAAATGTATGAGTCATGCTACCACATTTAATAATTTAAGCATCAACAGTAGCCACAGAATACATTATTTGAATAGCAATATTCATCACCTTTTATACAATCAGAATATACTATATTAGCTGCAATGTTCTGCTATTTCCTAACAAAACATCTTGAAGCTGCCTGAGCAAACACCAACACTGAACCTATGGTCTGGAGGTTTTTATGGTTTGACCTATACTAGCCCTGAGGTTGTAGTGTGTCAATACTATAATGATATTTCAATCATAGAATCACTGAACCTAGGCTATGTTAAAGTGTTCTCATCTGTCATCCCTCATTTTATTTGCATATAGATTTAAATTAAATTTTCATCGAATCTTTCCATGAGATGATTATCGAAATATTGCTCAAGAGCTATAGAAGAAATAGGATATTGACAGCTCTTTATTTCTTACCTAAATCATTCAGATGTAGCCTTAAGAAACTTGATAGTCCATATTTCTGCTGAAATATTTGTTTTATTGGAAAAAGACTGAATTAGTTACCCGATTCCTCTCTTAATACACTAAAGAATATGTAAAAGAAGGAAATGTATAATCCATCAAATCCAACTAATATGTATAATAAAAACTGATATTTTCAATTAAATTCAGCAATTATTAAGCATCTAAACTGTGCCTGAAAAAACTGTGTCTCATCTAAAATCTTAAAATCTAGTAATTTTAAATATATATAAAAAGGTTTAATAAAAACAGAAAGCAAAGGGTCAAAGATGAAAGAAATCATGTTTATTTCCTACAAAGCTGGCCTGCTAGTCCAGGTATGCTTTACATTGGTATTATTGGAAAACTATTAATACCAATTCTTGTTTTCTACCTATGGTAACCTATAAACCAAGAATATATATTGCTTATATAGAAGTAGATGTAGTATGGTTCCTAATGGTATTTACTTCTCGAAATCATGTCATTTGTAGGGTTTGTGCCTGAAATGAATATTCTTTTTCTTCCTGACTTTCAACATGTTTTCATAGCCTTATGCCATGTGGGTCCTCATTTGGTCTCTACTGCATTTCTCCATTATAGTAAACAATACTGCATCAAAATGCACATTTCTATACTATGGGATTTGTACTTTTATTTATCTTTTTATAAAGTATTCTTCCTATTTTGCCCCTTCCATAGACCCAATAATATTTTTCTTAAATTGTCACACGTATGACTTTCTCTTAGACCGTTTTTTAATCTTTTACTTCCTATATATTTTTTCACTTAACTAAAATTTACAGAGTACCAACCCTATGCCAGATATTGTGCTAGACATTGGAGAAGGCACAGTTTCAAGTAGCTCACAGTTTAGGAAGGATACAGAAATCAAAATATTTACAATATAATGTGATAACTGTTATAACAGAAGAATATAATGAGTAATTTTTTATTTGTCTGAGAAAGGGAAGAATTTTTGGAGGGAAGGATATTTCAGTCTTGAAGAATAAACAAGAGTTTGCATAATTGAGATGCAAAGGATTGTATATTTCAAATATAAGACCCTAGACTACATACACATACATAGTTTTTGGAAAACATCAACAGTTGAGTACACTACAATGCAACATGCTGATGGGAGCAAACTTTAATAATACACAAAAAAAGTTACCGAGGTTTCGTTCTTAAGTGTCCTGGCGACCACTGGCATGTATGATTCGATACTTGCCCCTCATCTACTTCTGCCAATAGGTCTAACTTTTTGACTGTAGAACAAGGGTTTAAACAGTCTCCCTTCTGGAACATAGCTCAATTTCGCTAGTACACAGTAAGTAAATAAATAATATATGCACGTGTGTGCGCATGTATATGTGTGCATGTGTATAAAGTAAGTATGGGAGAACTGTTTCTTTTCTTTTCTTTAAAAGTTGGTCAAGTGAAGCAGTGGGAGTGGAGAAGGAACAAAGGAATCTGTAACTGGCTGTCATCAATTAGTCGTAAACACCACTGCACTCAGACCAACCTGGGAGAACTGCTTCGAATAAATTAACTCCTTCCTAAATTTTTTCAGGATCCCAAACACTCTGCTGTCAAAATATTCTTCCCCACTCAGAGCTGGTCTATAAAGTTCATTTGAGGGTATTCTGAAATTAAATAAAACAAGCAACCAACTATAAGACTACATATGTGAAAATGATACTTTGTGTAATTTTTGAGCCATCCAGTGTGTAATTTTTGAGACATCCAGCAAGCATATGACTACACCACTGTTTCATTCTATGTTTTCACAGAAAAGAAATAATGAGAATTAGTATTGTTATAATGACAATACAACCCATAGCAACCTACAGACTTAATGCAATCCCTAACTAAATACCAATGACATTATTCACAGAAATTAAAAAAAAAAAAAAATCCTAAAATTTGTATGGAATCACAAAAGGCCTTGAATAGACAAAGAAATCCTGAGCAAAAAGAACAAAGCTGAGCTATCACACTACCAGACCTCAAACTACACTAAAAAACAATATGGTACTGGCATAAAATAGACACATGGACCAATGGAACAGAATAGAGAACCCAAAAATTAACCCACATATCTACACCCAACTGATTTTTCACAAAGGTGCCAACAACACTCACTGGGTAAAGGACAATCTCTTCAATAAATGGTTCTGGGAAAACTGGATATCCATAGGCAGAAGAATGAAAATAGATTTCCACTTCTCACCCTGTCCAAATGTCAACTCAAAATGAATCAAAGACCTAAATTTAAGACCCAAAGTGATAAAACTACTAGAAGAAAACATTGGGGAAATGCTTTAGGACAATGGTCTGGGAAAGGATTTTATGGATAAGACCTCAAAAGCATAGGAAATAAAAGTAAAAATAAACACATGAGATTATATCTAATTAAAAAGTTTCTGTGCAGCAAAAGAAACAACAGAGTGAAACAACAATCTGCAGAATGAAAGGAAATACTTGTTAACTATTCATCTGATGGGGGATTCATATCCAGAATACATAAGGAACTCAAATGTCAACAGCAAAAAAACAAACAATCCAATTAAAAAATGGGCAAATGGCTGGGCATCATGGCTCATGCCTGTAATCCTAAAATTTTGGGAGGCTGAGGGAGGAGGACTGCTTAAGGCCAGGAGTTCAAGACCAGCCTGAGCAAAAGCAAGACCCTGTCTCTACAAAAAATAGAAAAATTAGCTGGGTGTGGTGGTGCATGCCTGTAGTCTCAGCTACTTGGGAGGCTAAAGCAGGAGGATCCTTGAGCCCAGAAATTTGACGTTGCAGTGAGCTAGTGAGCTATGATGATGCCACTGCCCTCTAGTGCCAACTGAGCAAGACCCTGTCTCAGAAACAAAAACAAAAAAATAAACAAAAATGGGCAAATGATCTGAACAACCATTTATGAAAAGACGACATACAAATGGCCAAAAATATATGAAAAAATGCTCAACATCATTAATCATCAGGGAAACACAAATCAAAACCACAACAAGGTATCATCTCACCCTAGTTCGGATGAATATTATAAAAAGACAAAAAATAACAAATGTTGATGAGGACATAGAGAAAAGGGAACTCTTATACACTGTTGGTGGGAATGAAAATAACAGCCGCTGTGGAGAATGTATGGAGGTTCCTGAAAAAACTACAAATTGAACTATCATATGATCTAGCAATCCCACTACTGGGCATTTATCCAAAAGAATGGAAATCATTCTATTGAAGAAATACCTATACCCTTATATTTAGGGAAGTGCTATTCACAATAGCCAAGATACGGAATCAACCAAGGTATCCAATAACAGATGAATAGATAAAGAAACTGTGGTATATGTACACAATGGAAGACTATTCGGCCATAAAAAAGGATGAAAATCTGTCATTTGCAGGAACATGGATGGAATTGGAGGACACAATGTTGAGTGAAACAAGTCAGTTAAACACCCCATATTCTCACTCATATGTGGAAGCTAAACAATAGTTGTTCTCCTAAAAGCAAAAATTAAAACAGATTATACTAGAGGCTGGAAAGGGTAGGTGGAAGGGAGAGATTTGTTGAAGAATACAAAATTACAGTTTCATAGGAGGAATAAGTTTTAGGGGGTTCTGTGATGCTGTAGGATGACTATACCTAATGATAACATATTGTATAGTTTCAAAGAGCTAGAAAGAGGACATTGAATGTTTCTAACATGAAGAAATGATAACTGTGATAATGGATATGCTAATTACCCTGATCAGATCACTCACTACACATTAAATGTATAGCAACATCACTATGTACCCCCTGAATAGTACAATTATTATTTGTCAATTGAAAAAATAAAAAAGAAAATGTAAGATACATCTTCAGTTTGCTTATAGTCTGGTAAATTATATGAGCAAGCAGAAAAAGCTATGAATGACTAAAAAACTCGCTCAAGTATTGCTTACCCAGAAAATTCAAGAAATTTAACAGAAAGACTATTAGAACTAATAAGAGTTCAGTAAAGCACAGTAATTCTGAAAAGTCAGTATCTGTATAAAAAAACAATAGCTTTAGAAAAAAACAAAAACAATCGGACACTATAAAATATCCAGTGATTATCAACCATAAATGTGGGAAGATTTCTTTCTCTATAAAACTAAGTGAAGAACACAAAAAGTCCTGAATAAGTGTAATGCCATATTATTTATCCTGGATTCAAATCCTTAATATTATAAAGACATCCCTGCTCTAAAATTACTGTAAATGTCAGTTTACCCCAATTTAATGTATAAACTCAGGGCAATTGAAATTAAAATCCCACCCACAGTTTTCACTGACACAAACAAGCTGTTTGAAAAAGGAGAATAAAGATGGAAACAGGCCCTGGTAGATATCGAAACAGACAATAAAACTTCATTTATTAAGGCAATATAGTTTTGGCCCTGGGGTAGATTTATTTTTATACTCTATTCTGTTCTATTCTTTTTCTATTCAAATTAGTTAAAGTGGTCTATTTAATAATACTATGGAAAGAATTAAATTATCCATCTGAAAAACATTCCTATTTCATATTATTAACAAAATTAGAATTCAGACTGGTTAAAAACAAATATATATCTCCTACAAAAAGTGCTAAAAGAAAATTTGGGACATTGTGTAGCTAACAGGCTAGAAGAGAAAGTCACAGATCTGAGAAGTCCTAAAGGAAATGAATAAGCAATTTGATTAAAAATAAATGCTAAAAACTTCTAGACAACAAAGTATACCATAATGAAGCTATAAATCACAGATTAGGAGAAAATACTGTCAACTATTAAAATGAAATATGAATATTCATAATATGTAAAGGGTTTCATCTATTCGAACAACTGCATGTATAAGTAGGGAAAGAAAATTAATTAACAATTCAATAAAGAAGAAATACTAATGTCCAATAAATGATGTAAATACGCTCAACTTTATTAAAAATTAAGTAAATGCAAATTAAAACAAGGAGATACCATGTATTCATCCATGAGAATGGACTAAAAAAATAAAGACTGCAACATCCAGTGTTTGTAAGGATATAGAAAAAAGGATACTCTTGGGGAGAAAAAAAGCATAATTTGGAAGTAGCTGTCAACATTTTAAATGTAAATGTGTTTGACCTAATAATGTCACATTTAAGTATTTATAGGAATATTTGCAAATATGCACAAAGATGTATTTGCAAGGAAATTCATTACAGTACTATCTGTAATAGCCCAAAGTGGGAAATTACCTAAATGTTCACCAATAGAGAAAATGGCTTACTAATTTATGATATATATTAATACTAATATGTAATTCTATGCAGTGATTAAAGAGTTCTGTATCTCTACTGACATGGCAGACTCTGGAATACATATATAATTAAGCCAAAGAACACACTGTAGGTATAGACCACATACAGATATAAATATTCCCTATTTGTATGTCCCCAATTGGTATGGTCCCAAGTTTAATCTAATTTAAAGCCTCCTAAATTCCCTAGCTATGAGCTCTTAGCAAGGTAAAATCATGCTAAGCCTCAGTTTCCTTATTTACAAAGTGGCTATTATAATAACAATACCTGCCCCAAAAGGTTATTGTGAAAATAAAATGAGCCAGTCCATGTCATTGTGCTTGGTTCAATATGGGGAGAGGGAAAGCTCTCTCAGAGTAATGTGGGAGAGAGTATTTCCCCAGATACCACTCGTCTCATAATCTCCTTTATAAACACGTTTTGAATATTTCATCCTATTAGGCCAGAGCTGAGAGGGAGATACATGAAGTCTCAGATGTAGCAAAATGTTGTTTATTTTGAGTATCTGGGTACAGATGGGTGGGAGCCAAAAAGTGTCCACCCTGAGGGAGAAAGTCTTGGGTTTTATACAGGGTTTTTCCAGGGGGAGTGAGTAACACCTGCAGAGATAGGGGAGGTGGGTAGCTTCCTCCTTATCAGGGGGACAGGAATGTTGGCGTGGCTGCAGCTGTCTGTGGTCAAAGTTAGATTTATGACTTTGGACTCTCCAGACTCCTGTGGCTTTTGTTTCACAGGCTTTATGATATCTTTTGGGTTCACACCCTAAATAAACCACAAGGCATCCACAGGATGCTTAATGCCCTTTAAACAAAAATCTGCATAACTGATTTGGCATTGTAGCACAGACTGGCCTGCCAGAAGCCCTCCCTGTATTCAGATCAATACACTGTCATTACACGATAGCTCACTGCCTGCCGTGGTTTCTGCTGTGCCTTGACCAGGAAGAACCTCAGAGATGAAAGGAAAGTAACCTAGGTAAACACCTCCCCTTTTATCTACATGATTTTGATTCTTTCAGTTTTCTTACAATAGTTCTACTGGTTTTATTTATATTACTTTAATTGCTCTATGAAATATGTATAATTAATTAATCAAATAATAATCAGAGCTTCATCATAGTATTACTATGATAAAAAAAGACCCTGAAGGCTAGCAGCTTCTTGGGCCCCAATGTTCAACACCATCAAGATATATATATTTTTAGTTCAGGCACCTTCACATTGTTCCTGTGTTATTGCACTGAGAAATGCAAACAAAAGGATGTTTAAATTTAAGACTTCTTGTTTCAGAGCCAACAAGCAATATTCTGTTCCTTGATCAAAGGAAACGAAACAAGATCTCATCCATTGCTTCACAGCAGAGACAGGCTTTCAGGGGTAAGAAGTTTACAAACACAGTTAGCAAGGACATTTCTGAACAAGCAACCCAAGACAATGAAATGCAAATCAAGTAAAAATTAGCTTATAATAAGATTTTAACTAGAATCATTATCTTATTTACACTTTTGGTAGTTTGAGCTACAAACCTTTTTCAAAACAACAGCAACACCTTTTCAACAGTAAGAAAAAATGTTTCCTTTAGTGTCTTATGCTACATTTTCTTTAATCAATGCAGGTCAAAGTAAATTCAGCATTTTCTGTAAATATTGACTGGAAGGAATCTCCCACAATGTTTCCACAGGTCTCAGTTCCGGCTGGAGTCTGAGTTCCACCGCATCTTCCCGACACATCAAAGATGGAAAACGTTCCAGGTTCTAGCATGCTGAGTTTCAGATGATGGCTTGGCACAGTGTGTTTCTGGAGCTAAGCCAAGCATTCACATGCTTCCACAAACAGGCTATACTCTTCACACACTTCCTTGGCAGAACCCCAACTCACCTTCATGGGATTTTAGTGGCTCTGCTGAAGAGGGCTCTGAATTGAAACTAATAGTAAGCATGGAAAAGACAGTCCATACCTTAATGTTTTAAAAACAAATGTGGTGATAAAAAGGAGGATCTGGATAGCTTCGGAGCCATGCATAATCTCAACTTTCATTCCTTCCCCCAAACCAAGGATAGTTCCCTGATTTACAATACTAAGAACTATGTAGTTTCTTGATTGCCCAGGGTGTGCCAGGAATATATTAGGTTCCTGTTGCAAAATGAAGTAAGCCAAACTGGAGTTTACAATTATCGGGCATTTTATGGTAACACTGGCAGTCTCCAAAGATTCTAAATAGGTGAGGGGCTTTGGTCTCCTCCTCTACAATCTTGTAAGGAGTATGTTATAATGAAAGAAAATCTCAACCTAAATTCTGTGGCATGTAAAAACATTGCTGAGCTGCAAATGTGCAAAAAACAGACCCACAGGCCTGTCTCATAAACTCAGTAAAGTCCTAGATTTCTATCCTTAAGTCATTATGAAGAATAACCTATGTGAAAGATTTACTTTAAGCAGTTGCAACTATATTTCATAGTAGGATGCATCTAACTTCTAATTGGCTCACTCAATAGAAGCCTACATACCAGGAAACAGGATCAAACGAAGTTCTACAGTTAGATACTACTCCAAAACCTACTAACTTGCAGCCTTGCCTGACTCAAAAGTCCATTTACAAAAAGTATTTCCCAGGCTAATCCACATATCTTCAACATCACTTGTTTCGCCAATTATTTCTACCATACCTAATGTTAAATCACCTTGTGTAGATTCAAAGTACCCACATGTGAAGTATGGACTTCTAATTATGGTCTTTCAAATAATTACTAATCCTAGAGTGCAGATTTGTGATTGGGGTATCTGGAATGCTAACTAAAGGCTCCTAAAACAAAGTTATACCCATAAATATTATGTTGTGTGTGCTAAAGTAATGTGAAGTAAATTACAGGCATTATAAAACTTTACACAAATTATCTTTAACTCTTTACCAACTGATCTAATACGCAAGGCAGAAAAGGATAGAGTTCCCAATTTTCATATTTTTTACATGAAAGAAACTTGAAGTTCCAAGGACAATATACATGCTGTATATAAGATAAGGGTAATGAAGACAAAGGCTATAAAGACAAAAGGTTTATTTCACTAATTGTAAGCCTAGTGTTTTTGTGAATTACTAAAGAACAAGAAGTGAAAAAAAATACTCTACATAATGAAGGGTAGAGAGCATGCTAGCTCAAAAGACAACACAAAGAAGCCTATATTTGTCAGGGTTTTCTAGAGAAAAAAAACCAATAAAATGCATGTATATGTATATTTATTTTATATCTACAAGATATATATTTTTTACTTTATTTATATGAAAATAGATTTATTTTAAGGAATTGGTTCACATGATTGTTGGAGGCTGGCAAGTCCAAAATCTGTAGGGTAGGCCAGCAGGCTGTAGACCCAGGGAGAAGTTGATGTTGCAGTTCGAATCCAATGGCAATCTACTGGCAGAATTCCCTCTTTTGTGGTCAGTCCTTTTCTATTAAGGTCTTCGACTGATTGGATGAGGCCCATCCACATTAAGGAGGGTAATCTACTTTTATTTTGAGATAGGGTCTCGCTGTATTGCTCAGGCTGGCCTCAAACTTCTGGGCTCAAGTGATCCTCCCACCTCAATCTCACAAGTAGCTGGAACTGCAGATGCATTATTACATACCACCTAGGTAATCTGCTGCAGCCTACTGATTTAAATGTTAATCTCACCTACAAATGCCTTCACATAAACATCTAGAATAATGTTTGCCCAAATATCTGGGTACTATAGCCTAACCAAGTTGACACACAGAATCAGCCATCACAAATCCCATCAAACAGAATATTCGCTGGCTGCAAAACTAGACTTTTTGGCATTTGACAATGATAGTCCGAGGAATATGCTTTTCTTAAACGTATGTAAAATAAGACCACAGGTTTACACCTACAATTTACTCAAATATTTCTGACAGGTTTAAGTATTTCACATGGATAATATCATTATTTCCATACTTAAACTCCTAGGTTAGGGAAAGAAAAAGCCAACCTAGCTAGGACTGCAGCAGGGAAGAGAACTAAGGGGAAACTGCATTTGTTCCACAAGTGAAGGGCAGTAAGTGGGCAACGAGTACTCACCACCAAGCTCTCTGAGTTTGGCCAACCCACTGAGCCTTTCTGAGCTTGAGTTTTTATGTCTAAGAAGGCAGGACCAAATTCTGATACCCCAGCTGCTGGATTCTAGGGTCACTCCTCAAGTCTGAGACCTGATCAAAATTCTTGTCACTACATATCACTCTGATGACAATTCTTTATTCATAACTACATTTGATGGCAAGTTAATTAAAAGCATGAATTCTAAGTCATGACTTATTTATAGCAAATTATCTGTTCAATCTTTTTTACCACATAAATATACAATCCTTTGGAGCCTTTGAGGATCATCCCAGATGATCCATATTTCTATCTAAATAATATCATTACATTTTTTACATAGTTAAGTTTCTAGTTAATTTTACCACTCTACTAGTTTTGTTGACTCTTCTTCATTCTTATTATATTTTTTAGTAGGCATTATAATGCCAAACTAAAACACTTGTTTCACTGCCCCCGTTAAATATGGGTCAGGAAGGTAGCTGAGACCCCTCTACCCAGGTGATAATAGCCACAATCTACTTTAGCAGGGAGAGGTCTCTGAGGGACACCCCCATTCAAGGGCACTGATGAGACAGATGCTATCACATCCTCAATGCCACATGACTCGAACTCTGGATTCAGCAGTAATATACAAAAACGAGCAACAAAAGATGTGTGAACACTAAAATGTGTAAAAATCACACCATTTGAAAGTAAAAGTCAATTTTTCTTTGTTTATATAGACAATGATGTCACTTCTACAAGCTATCTGAACTTGCCAAATGTAAGGTAAACCTGTCTATCTAAGGAGATGTTAGAGCTGCTCTTCATCTGGGTACACATCAGGGTACTATATTTCCCCACCTTTTCTTGCACTGAGACTGGCTATGTAAATAATTCTGGCCAATGGGTTCGGAGCAGAGGTGATGTGTGTCACTTCCCGACTAAGGCATTTTACTAGGGAGGCAAGATCTTTCAGAGTTTTCTTCTTCCTGTGTTTCTGGGATCCAGAAAGTATGTATGATGGAAATGAACCCTCTTCGGTCTAAGTCCTGAGTGATTAAATGAATACAAAGAGCTCCCCTTTGACCTAAAATGGACATGTAACATGAGTGATACATAAACATCTGTTAGAACATACTGGGATCATTTAGCAGTGCAATATAAACTAGCCTGTGTTAACCAGTCTACCATCTAAAAGGACCACTTGTTCACCATTAGTATAGACTGCAAAGATCCTGTCTTGATTTAAAAACGCAAGAATTGAAGCCAAGAGATAAATCTGACTACCCGAAACCTTTCATCTCATTTTAAGTGAAAACATTATTGATAACAAATCAGATATAGAATCCAGAGAGGTCACAAAAAGACACTAATCATAAGTAGGAGCCCTATTGTCTGTTCATCCACTGTAAACCCAGCTGGGCCTTGGGGCCTCAGGAAGGGGACTGAATACCACCTTCCATCCTGGGGTGGTCCTAGATCTCGTTCCCAGCTTTTCCTTACACTAGGCTGTGGGTACTCTCAGGGATGGCTGCTTATAGTGGCACTGAACATATCTTCTATATGCCTACTTCTCATGTATTTCTTCTCTTACACAATACAAAGAGGGACAGTTTTCAAAACCAGTTCCTATCTAAGGGATAAAGAAAGAGTAAGCAAAATGGTCTTCAGAAGTATGTTGTAGAGGTATTGGAAAAGCAAGTCATGCTGCTTACTAAGTCCTCTTAATTCATGTCTTGATAGTATTCTTCCTATATTATTTGGAGTGTTGTAAATTGTTATATCCCCAAACATATTCAAAGAATGTGTACAAAAGCCCATTATAAAATCAAATGTACATTTTTGTATTATTAATGGCACCAACCACCTCATACTTGCAGATAAATAACAACCAAATATAGAGGATGTAAACTCTTCAAATTTAAAATACCTATGGTTGACTTTGTGGAAAGTTTTAAATATGTACATGTTTATATATGTAATATACATGATATATATATAGAGAGAGCATATATATGAAAAGTTACATCTTCATACATAATGATTTTTAATAAAAGAATATTTCAAAATAAGTAGAGTTTTATTAAGGTCACATATATAGAAATTACTAATGAAATAAAAAAATTAGAAGGCCCTGTATCTCTTGCTTTTGACAAAATAGAATTCAGTTACAATTGTTATCATTTATCTGTAAATGTATTGTTAAAATACTTGAAAGTTTTTGGTTTTTTTAATTTTAATTTTCATTTTTATTCTACTGAGACTGAACACCGTTTCAAATGATGGTTGGTTTTTTGCATCTTCTATTTATGATTTATTTTTCATTGATTTTGAAGAATTTTTAATGTATAATATTGTCTGGAAAAGTTTAAAAAAAAATAAGTTCTCCTTGGAAAAACAGTTTATGCCATTAAGGTAATCAGGAAAAAAAAAATGTCTTCATAAACAAATGAGCTTATTCCAAATTTGGACAAATTCTAGTGAGGTTTTTTTTTTCCTATAGACAGTTTAACAGAGAACCAGGCAATTCAACTGATGTTCATGTTTTCATCACTATTTTTCAAATTACAAACAATTAAACATATCCATGAGAAATTAGCAATGTCCTCTTTCAGCTCAGCCAGACATTCAGTTTAAATCAGAGACATAAGATTTACAAACTGACAACTGGTGGCCAGTGTGAAATAAACTGGTGGCTGTAGTCCAGTTTCTGCTGGACAGGTGTCCTCAGCACAGAAAAATTTAACTAATTGACCCAATTGATACTCTTTTGGGGGGTGGACAATCACTCAGGCAAAATAACTGACTTCTCACTCCCAGAAGTGAACACTCCTGTAGAGACGCAACAAGTAGAGTTAGCGAATCAATTTCTGCTCTAGCATTTGTCTCAGCGGTTGTCCTTGCTTTCACTGTAAGTGCCAGCACTGTGTTTCTAAAGGGCCATGGAGGGAGATCATTCTGAATTGTCTAAATAGGAAAACTGATGGAGAGGAGTACTAATGTGTGTGTGTGTGTTGCGATTAAAGACGGGAAAGGGGGATGCTGGCCACACCAAAGAGGGTTTGATAGCTTCTCTTGATCATGAAAATGGACAGCGTATTTTCAGGTACAGAAGTTTTACACTTTTCTATGCAAAGCCCCAAGGATGACAGTACTTCCGTTGGGGGCTAAGGAGTATCATGAAAACTAAACACTAAAACTCTGAGATCTCTGGGTACCTTGAGAACAGTGCTCCAAGCACAAGATTTTGCCTGAAAAGAAAATAAAGCAGCCTTGAAGGGAACTTGATTGTCTGTCTGTTCAAAGACATCATCAGAAGTAGCAATGTAGGCCAAAGGCAAAGCGGCTCCTAACACAGGAACTGATGAATGCTGTAAAACTGGCAGGAATTGTTCCCTTTCCCAGGGTAGTGGAAGATAATGCCAAACGCGGATGAGGCTCAGTTACCAGCCAATAAGTAGGTGAGGATCTCAAGAAGGTTAACTTTAGAGCAGAGGAAAAAAGGAATGTGATATAAAGCATCCCGGTGGTAAGTAAACTAAAATTGATTCCTACTCCTTAGATAAAAAGGGCTAACAACCGGGCTCCTCACACCATGGGGATGGTCTTTTGATATGTCAACATGACTGGGCTACACTTCCCAGTTATTTAATCAAACACTAATCTAGATGTCACTGTGAAGGTATTTAATAGCTGCGATTAAAGTCCAAAATCATTCCGATCAAAAATAAAGTAAAAAATAAAAAAATAAATACAATAAATAAAGTCCAAAATCAGTTGACTTTAAGTAAGGGAGATCATCCTACGTAACCTAGCTGGGCCGGATTCAATCAGTGGAAAGGCCTTAAGAGCAGAGCTGAGGTTTCCTGGAGATAAATGAAATTCTGCCTATGACCGCAGCTTCAACCCATGCCTGAGAGTTACCAGCCTCCCATCTTAATGGCCTGCCCTACGGATTTCAGACTGGTATAGCCAGCCCCCAGATTTGTGTAAGCCAATTCTGTGCAATAAATCTTTTAATATATATCTCCTACTGATTCTGCTTCTTTGGTTGAACCCTGAGTAATTAACCAACACTCCAACTCTTCATCATAGGAGAAGGTACAGTTATTTAGAACAGTAGTTTTCAAAGTGCTGACTGTGACCTATAGAGGTTGTGAATCAATCTAATAGGTCATGAATAGCATTAAGAAAAGTTAAATAGAAAAGGATAGAATAGAAAACACCAGCATTCATTACAAGTAGTAAGAGTACATATTAAAATTTAAAATCTGCAGTTTCAAATAAACACATACACACATATGTATGTACTATGTCTTGATGTGAAATGTGTTTGATTTAGAGACTAAAGAAACAGTAGCACTTTTGAAATAGTGAAAAAGTCCAAGCAGGGAATACAGGCTCTCAAACTACTAAGCCTGTGAATGTCGACTGCAGATGTAGTAACAATTATCCTTCATACTTCCTTCTTTTGAGTCATGGGTTCTTGCTTCAAATCCTTACTGAGCACCAGCTCACAGGTTGGCACCATCTCAGTACTGGGAATACCTTATTAATTTCAGACCTGTGACTATAACCCACACAAGAGCTGTAAGACAGGGAAGTGGGCCCTGCTATGGGAGCCCACAGTGGAGTGAGGGGAGGAAAGGTGAGCAAGAAAGGATTTCCCAAGTGACTCTGAAAGTAGAGATTTCAGCCAGCAACCGTTAGAGTCAGCAAATAAGAAGTGTGTCGGGGGGAGGGACGGGGCGGTAGTCTGTGGAAGGCATTCTGAGAGGAAGAGTAGCATGTGCAAGGTAGGATTAAGAGAGAAGAACAGAATTACAGAGCAGGAAGTAATCCAATATGGCCAAGGCTGGGGCAGTGAATGAATGGTAAGAGATGGAGCAAAAGTAGGCAGGGGAGCTTTGTGAATAAAATCCAGATGCTATGCAGAGTCCCTAAAGCATTTTTCTTTTAAAGAATGAAAGTTTTTGAAGAGAATTAGAGGGAACCAGAATTAAAAGTAGGGAGATGAGTTAGGAGCCTGGGAATCATCCTTCTTCACCCCTTTTAGGGAACTCTATAGGAGCCTAGGCCCTCTCAAGGTACTAAGAAACTTTTTCCAAAGTGCTCCTGTGGCCTGTCATCCGTGCAATGGCAGAAGGAAGGGACTGAGAAGCAAGAAGAGCAAAACCGGCATCAATCTCAGAAGGCTGTGGGCAAACCTGAAGTCCTGAGAACCAAATTTCCTACTGCAGGGTCAGTCAGGCACAAGAGGGACACATGAGGGACAGGTGCACCAACAAAAGACCTTCCTTTACCAAATATATCTGTAACATTTTTAGGGTGGAATTATGTAGAATACCTGCATGCTAAAGACCTATCTAAAACCTTGCACTTCCATTGTGTGCTGGGCTCTGGAAGAGAGAACCCATACTTGAGGTTTAGCACCATCTACTAGGAGTCAAATAATAAAACAAAGGTTGCATAATTTTCTAAAATCTCAAACAGCTTCAAATGTTGACAGAGGTAAAAAACAAACAAACAGACAAAAAAACATCAAACCTGTTTCAGCAAGTATTTCTAGCACCAACTGAGACCTACATAGTACAAACCCAAATTTTAATTTCTGTAAAGGTTGTGAATAAAATATGCTTAATTTTTAAACCCTTCAAGCTGAGGCCAGACATCATGTGGTGGGGGAAAAAATGAAAAACAAGCCTGGAGCACAAATAACCAATTGTTAGGGAATGCATATATACATGAGGACACTGATGCTATGGTACAAGGCTGAGCTTGTGAACCTAAGAGTACACACACAAGAAAAGTTACTGCATTCTGGACAGCAATGATCCATGTTAAAATTAATCATGTTACCCCCACAAAGCAGGAAAGACTCTGCTTTCTTATAAACAAACTGTCCCTTCCATTTAGACTTCTCCAAGAACTACAGTCAAATGTAATTGACCGATTCTGGATCGCCACTGAAAATGTCAATACAGAGCTAAATCTACAAATAGTATCTGTCTCATGTTTCCCTGATTTATAGGAAAACCTAAAGGGCAGGAGTGCTTTACAAGAAACAAGATAATCAGCTATCTTTGTCAAAACATGTGGAGGACAGTGTTGTCACATTATTCTTGATGTGTTTGAAGTAAAGCTGCCACTACTTCCATTACCATAGGATTAATGGTCAAATCTGGAGATCACTGACCCTTGAATCACACTAACTGTGACCTCATATATCTTGTAATAGAATGATGGTTTTGTAAATATTGTCTGAACCACTATGCTTCTTAAATCAATTGCCCCCCAAACCTTAGGAACTGTCCATATAAAAGAATATCCCAGCAAAGCTGGGCAGTAAATTCTTTGTTAAGATAGGTGAATGCTCTGTAAACAAAGAAGGGAACACAGCAATCATTGCTACCTAGGTTCCTGATTCTGTATAGACAGTCCACACTCCTGGACCAGTTTGACGCCTTACCAGGACCTCAAACTCAAAGTGCCCAAAGCAAAATTACAGTTTCTCCCATTCTCTGTCATCTGTCATGTCTCTCATGTTTGAGGACGTTAGGATCCTTTTGGCCACATGGGCTTGAAAATACAATCACATAACAAATCTTCCTTTTCCTCTTCTTCTTCTCCCACAAACCCACACAAAATTATCCAAAATCTCCTATTGACTCTATCTTTAAAAGGATTTTTATTTTATACATTCCTTCCTATACCTCCTGCCCACTCAGATTCTGAGTAATTAAGTTATCCTGCAACTTAATTATTGCATTCTGCCTCAAAACTCTCCTACAACTTATGATACACCACATTCAAGCATATTCCTAAGATGTGACTCTAATCATGTGATGTGAGTTGGAAACAACACTGGGAGACAGGACTGTGTAGGGGGGATGGAGAGAAAGAGTGAATTTATGAGTGATTTTACATTTCTTCCATAAACCTTTTTGTACTTTCCAAATCCCACCTAATGATCAAGTATTATTTTCTAATGGAGATAGAGTGAGGAGGACAGTAAAAAGCCTCCAAAGGTTCTCCATTGCCTAGAGAATAAAATTCAAACACACGGAAGGACATTCAAAGTCCTCCAAGATCAGGCTCCAGTCTACACAGCCAGCCTTTACCTAGCACTACTTCCTTTTACTCACCCTATTATGCGAAAATTGTTACTACGTTGTATAATTTGCAAAGCTTTAATTTTTTTTTTGGTCTCTCCTATACATTTATTACATTATGTTATATGTTGTATTTATCTGTGACCACAATTTCTTTTTTTTTAATTATTATTATTTTTTTTAGAGATAGGGTCTAGCTCTGTCACGCAGGCTGCAGTGCAGTGGTACAATCATAGCTCACTGCAGCCTCAAACTCCTAGGCTCAAGCAATCCTCCTGCCTCAGCTTCCCAAGTAGCTCATGTCACCATGCACAGCTATTTGTTTTTTTGTAGAGATGGGGTCTCCTACGTCATCCAGGCTGATCTTGAACTCCTAGCCTCAAGTGATCCTCCCACTTTGGCCTCCCAGAGTACTGGGATTACAGGCATGAGCTGCTGTGCTGGGCCTGTGACCACAATTTCTATTCAAATAAACTGTCAACTGTTTGGGGTTGGGGCAGAGTCTTATTCATTGTTCTATCACTTACTATTCACAGCACAATGTTTTAAAAGCAATAGGTCTTTTATAATGGTCAGTGATCTATATATGGTTGGTACCTTAAATGAGAACCACTTCTGTACAAAAGAAAAATGACTTCTGAAAGCTAAATATCATAAAAAGATTTAAAATAAAACTTACAACTTCAAAACAAGGAAGTCCTCAGTTATGCACAGTTTGAGATGATCCTTAGTGATCATCCATTAGCCAAATAAATCTCCTATATATAATGTCCAGTTAGCATAATCATTTTCAAGTTTGTACAGGAGTCAAGTATTACCAAAGAAGAAACATTACTAAAATTAATTTTATATGCTATTTTAGATAATACAAAAAAGACCTCTACTGTTCTTTTTTAAGGTCTTGTTTGTTCCTGGCAAGAAATTTCATAATGCTTTCCCTTTTGATCAGTTTAGTGTGACTAAGTAGAGAAGCCAGTTTGGTAGAACTCGTAATTTTTTAAATGTATTCTGAAATGCTAAAACAAAATTGTACTGGTAGAAATAGTACAGTCAGGGGTAATTAGCTTTATTGATTATGAAAGTGTATCATTTTGGGTTCTCTGGTTGAAATGAGGGACCAGCAGGAAGAATTTAAATGCTTAAAAGCATTTCGACTATTGCTGGGAAGTGGATTTAAATATGTAAATATACAAAAGTGGTTGGCTCCCTTTGTAGCCTTGAGTGCAGCGTCTGTCCCTTCAGTGATATGGGGTCAATTAAGGTTTTAATGTCCCACAACTGTGGCGGATTTGCTGATTAAAATACAGCAGTCATTTTTACAGTTTTGCATTCTGGTCTTGGTAGTCTATCCCTGAGAAACTCCATCTGCTGGTGCCTGTCCTCTCCCAAGCCAAAAAATCAAACAATCCAATGTGTAAGAGTTCGAGTCTGCCAAAACCTGTTCTTCTGTCATTTCCACCTGCCATACTGACATCAGGATGGTAAATGTGCCATGCGTCTTAAACCACAGTGTAGTTGTACTCAAACATCCATTTGATTCTTGCGAAATGACAGTCAAAGCAATTAGGAAAAAAGTTTAATACAGAAGAGAATTATGCCTCACCCTTTCACTTTGGAAGAAACCAAAAACACTCCCAAAATATAGATCTAGATTTCTTAAATATTTTGGAACTACCCTCTTCTCCAGAACTCCTCCTTTATCAATCAGTTAGTACTTATATCTGCCTTTCATTTGTTAATGCTATTTTATTGTTTAAATCTCTTCACTATCTGACATCTTTCACTCAAGGACTAGTGTCTTATTCCCATCGTATATCCAACATTTGGCATTGTGCTTGACACAGGGTATCTACTCAACAGATGTAATCACAGCACTCTGGGAGGCTGAGGCAGGAGGATCACTTGAGGCAAGACCAGCCCGGGCAATGCAGCAGAGACCTCTACAAAATTAGCCAGGCCTGTAGTCCCAGCAACTTGAGAGGCTGAGGTAGGATGATTGCTTGAACCCAGGAGTTCAAGACTGTAATGAACTATGATCATGCCACTGTACTCCAGCCTAGACAACACAGTGACACCCTGTCCCTAAAATAATAATAATAATAAATATAAAATAAAAGTAAGGAATACCAAAAAATAAAATAAACACCCCTATATAGAATAAACAACACACCTGCCCCTCTCCCACAACTGCAAAGGGCCAATAAATGGGAGGAGGGGTGGGGATTCAAATTTACTAGCAACTAAAGAAAGGCAAATTACATAAGTCATTTCCATCTACAAAGATTTTAAAAAGCTAAAGGGATAGACAAACTGTCAGTTTAATATACTTGAGGATGAAATTTAAACAGGTATAACTTTCTGGGGGGGGCAACATGTTAAAAATTTTGAGAACTTTAGTATCAGCTGCTCTAATAGATTCCAAGGATTTAATCTAATGAAATCATATATGCACAGAAATATTCACATACACTGACATTAATCAGTATTATTTACAAAAGGGGAAAAAATGGAAGCAATCTAAATGTTTAAAATAGGAAGGGTAAAAAAATGGTACATCCATTCTTATCGATGTACCATAAAAATCATGCTCTGTGAGATTTAGTGACACAGAAAATGTTCAAATATATGGTACCTGAAAAGATTATAAAATCACATTTGTATGTAAACACATACACAGAATATGAATGATCCCAATTATGTATATATAGACATCATAATTTCTGGATCCTAAGATTATGAATGATTTTTTTCCTTTTGTTATAGTTTTCTTTCTTTAATATAGAGCTGTGGTAAATGAAAGAAAATAAAAATTATTTTTAAAATGCTCATTACCAAACTCGGAATGATCAATGGGCCTAAGTCTTTCCACATACTGTAAAAACAAGTTCCTCTCTATATTAACTTAAAATATATTATAATAGCACTTCCAATATTCATTTATATATTGATAACAGATGTTTATAATGATGAGCCTTAAATGTAAATCACGTTTTTTAAAAAATGTAATAAGCATATATTTGCCAAGCTGCTTAGAAACTATGCTTTATAATTAAGCTGTCATTGACCACCCCCCCCCCAAAAAAAAGATTAGTGAGTTTTGACCTTAAATACTAACAAACCACCAAAGGCTTGACTCTTAATAACAAAGGAGATCCAAGATTCCACTTCCTATTCAAGAGAGCTTAGTTATTGGGACACTTTGATTTTAACTCTGAGAATATACTACAGGAAAGTCAACTGTACATTCTCTTCTTTCAGACATCTGGCTGAGGGGCTGCTCAGTGCAAAATTACCGGTCATGCTGAGCAAAAAAATAAAACCATGCTTCAGTTGAAGTTTTCTGGGCTTAGTTCACAATGGCTTTCGGTGCATGTGCTTATGTGAAATAATTCTTCATCCTATGAAAACAGAACAACTAGTCCCCTGAGTTACATCTATAGATGAATATGGCATACTAATTGGTCTAAAGAATAAAACTTTATTTAAAACTCAGTAATATTATAAATTAGTTTAATTCAGAAAAAAATTAATTTAGAAAATATACAATCACAGAATTTTACAACCAGATGCGATCTGAGCCATTGCCTAAACAGGGATGGAAAGAACCACCAGGCAGGCCACTCCCTCTCTTTCTTGTGGTGGGTTCCCCAGGTGAAGGATGCCATGCGACCACAGCCATCTTCCAGCATCTTCCAGGCAGTCACTATGAACTGATCAAGTTATGGGAAGGACAAAAGAAACATTTGCCATATCTGGTCTAATCTCTCCTAGATTCACTCCAAGTTCACACAGTTATTCAAAGCTGATGTTGGAAAAACAATTTCCAGATACATTGTATTCTTGATATTTACCTTCTATTCCTTCAGAATGGTTCTCTCTGTATATAAAAAAAGATAAGTAGCAAAATAAGTCCTTTCACATGAAAAAAAAAAAATAGAGCCCTCCTCAGAAAATGATTCCAATTTAGATGTTGCAGTTATAGTCTACATAAAAGTTTTATGCATTAAAAAGCACATGAAAAGAAATGCGTTAAAAATGATAGCAGTTGTTTTAAGGTAGCTGGATTATAAATTTGCTTTATTGCCTTTAATATTCTCATATTCTGATTTTCTGCACAAAAAATGGAAATGAGAAATTTCACTTAATTTTCTATTGAAAAAGCAATACATTAGCATTCCTACTTATAAATAGATGTCGGCATGGTGACTCAGAAGATCTGCTTTTCCACTTGTGTTATCTTAAGTAAGTTGACCTTTTTAGGCCCACATTTTCCTCATCTGTAAAAATGAGGGGAGTGAAGTAAATGGTCTCTTAGATTACACTCAATTCTGAAATTCCAAAACCATACCTACAATAAATCTGTTATGTGAAAGTAGCAAATTATCATTCCATTAATGGTTTCCAGTCTTAGCAGTACTAGTGACTGGGAGAAAGGAAATCACCTTTCCCCAGGATTTATTTTTCATGGGAAGGAACATCAATTAGTGTGTGCTTCCAGGTCCCCTCCACTCATTCACATCACCCCAGATAAGAGTGATTTATTTATCTGGCTGATCCATCAGGGATAAGAAACTGGGCCTGTGTAACATCCTCTTACCTAGTCTTTAACAGGGGATACTTTGATTTTTACAGCTCTACCTTTTGTCTTACCTCTCAAGTGGTTCAAAATTAGTCAGAGAAGAGAAATATTGTTCATTAAGCTCCATAAACTTTGAACTTCCAAAATAATAGTTTGTTCAGTAAACACAGGTATTTGCAATTATGGGTGTGGCTTATCTTTAAACTTCTCTGATTGCATAGTGTTTTCTGAGTGCCACAAACTTTAGTGAAACTTCTCAAATTCAAAGTTAGAAAGCATGTACTACAGAATACCATGCTCTTTAAACAAAACAAAAAAAAAGACTCTTGTAAAAGTACCATCACCCATTTTAAGTCTCTTAAAGTAGAAATCTGAGGTTGAGGTCTAATATATTCCACTTGCTTTAAAAACCTGAGTTTTTTCCTCTTCTCCAAGGTGATGAATGCTCTTCTCATCAATTAATTACATTGATTATTACATCTCAATTCTCAGCTACTACTCAGGTACCACTCTAATCACCCCACATTGTCACTAGAGTGTTCTTATAAAAACATAAATTTTTATCAGGACTCTCCTCTGCTTAAAGAGCCAACAATTTTTTCTTGATTTTAATTTGTAAAGCCTCCAATGGCTTCTTATAAGCCACAGAATAGAGCTCAAACTATATAGCATGTCTTATAAGATTTTCTTTTTTAAAATTCTCACTTCCCATCATCTCCCTGACACACTCTTATCAGTATATCCCAAAATCTCAAGATCTCAAGCTACTTAAAATGACCAGAATTTCCTTTCATGATTCCTCTTATCCATCCAAAAAACAACTTATCCTTTAACGTTCGACACAGACATGACTTCATTTATGAACTTTTCTTGACAGATAGCGCTGGGATTAGGAGTATCTTCCACTCAAGTCCTATCATATCCTCTATATTAGAACCTCATGACCTCAGTGCACTTCCAGGAGATGATCACATGTATTTCCTGAATAGATGCACTTGGGAAATATTAAATACTACATTCATAAGGAGTATTATTGTCTTAAATCCTCAAAGATGACTTGTGATTTCGAATCAACAAAAAATAAATTAAAAAAAACCTATAAAGTCCAGCATTGGCTACACTTACTGGAATATTTCTTTTTTTTTTTTTTTTTTTTGCAGCATACCTGTAACCACACTAAAAATATGGGAAACAAATATAGTAGACTATCCTTTTACTATAAATTTTTCTATCATGTTTCCTTTTCCCCATCAAACTATGAGTGCTTCAAGCAAAAATACTAACCCATATTAAGAATTTAATGGTACTATCAATAAAGAAAATCTATTTTATTTTATTTGTAGCTTAAAATAAAATTGAAGTATGGAGACTAAAATTTCTAATGAGGTACAATTGTTTACATTTTAAAAGTTATCTATCTTTAATAAAATATTGAGACCATATTTGATTAGAGAAAGAGAACTCCAAAACATGTCAACAATTTCTCAATGCAATAAAACCAAACACCTGAATGTTATACATCCACATCTGAATTACGGTTATTTTTATGTCTTAAAGAGTGAAGAAATGTTACAGGGCCAGATTCATAATCTCAGCACAACTAAAGTAAATGTGTTAGGTGGTTTCTCACAAGGGAATCACAACAATTTGAGAACTCTCAATCCAATAGATCAACCTTATGCTTTTGGCTCTCTCATATTCTAAACTCGTTTTTTGAATTAAAATAGCATTTTCATGGATTTCACTGATTTCTTCTCTAAAGTATCAACCACTTTGTAAGTTATGTTCACTATTTTCCTTGAAGTTATTTTCATTGATCTTGAGCTAAATTTCAAATTTGAGTATTATATACCCTTTTTGAGTCTCAAAATTTTAATGTGTATATTTTATCAGTGAAGTGCAATAGAAAAACATAAGAGTAAGCAAAAGAATGACTGGCCTACTGCAGCAAAACTAGGGGTAGGTTTCAGGAAAATCCTTTATTCCCCTATCTAGTATTTAAAACTGACTACAAAGGGCTCTTGGTGATAACCAACTCCTTGTATTAACAGACCCTACAGCTGTAAATGCTGCAAAGGAATTCAAGTCATTTTGGCAATAAGAAGGCAACTTGCACCTACCCCTCCTCACCCTTCTTCCTTGAAGCAGGCCATAAAACATGAGTCACTCTCTGACTTTCTCCCTCCCTTCTCTCCCCTGAAGACCTTCAAGTAACAGGTGACTTGCTCTATATCAGGAGGAAAGGAATGTCACACAGGGATGCCAAGAAGAATCTAAACAAACAGGCCTTGCTAAGTTCCCCCTAGTTTATCACCATTGGGTCATATCCTTTTGTCCTCCAATCATAGTTCTGCATGACTATCCATAAAAATACACAGATTTACCCATTTCTCTGGGTCTTCATTCCTGAAAGCTCCCATGTCACATAAAAGTTATACTAAATAAATTTATATGCTTTTCTCTTACCAATCTGCCTTTTGTTATTAAGGTCTCTGCCTTGAACCTTGCGATGGGTGAAAAAAGAAATCTTTTCTACCCTGTACTTTCAACATACACCAAGCAGTAAACAATCTGCCTTAGCCTTCACTTCTGGCTTACAGAGCCTCAAGGTCAGCCAAAGGTAAGAGTTTAGGGCCTTCTTAGGCACTTCCTGAGCCTGCTAACGGCTCTACATATGCATGCGCTCTTCTATATTCCCAGAAATGTGTCAAAGCTTCTTCAAAACCCCCTATGAACATCTCATTCCTCAGCTTTTTCATTAGCCTGTTGTTTGTTCCAACAGCTATCTAGCACTAAGGCACCAGGAATGTAAAACAATTGTTTGTGACTGAAGGAAATGAGAAATATTTTAACACCAAAATATATTTCTTTGACATATTTTGAGATGGCTGCCATAAGTCTCACAGATAAAGTAATACTTGCAAAGCTGTCTTTTGAGGGGAGGAAATTTATACCTGTAAAGAATGCAGCCAGGTCCATCCTTCCCCAATCTAGAAAAGATTAACTGAAAAGTCTAACAACTTTTAAGGCCCCCATTCTTTAAAAACCTCTGTACCTCACGGAAGAGCTGAATCTTCATCTTGTGAGGGTTCCAGTATATACAAGTTAAAATAAAATTGTATAGCTTTTCTCTTATTAATCTGCTTTATTGTGGGTTGATTTTTTAGTAAACCTTCTGAAGGTGAAAAGGAAGTTTTCTCTTTGCCCCAACATGACAAACACCCTCCCTACTCCTCCCACCCCCCAAAAAACCTGTAATCCCAGTAATGGGATTGCTGGATCAAATGTTAGGTCTCCTTTTAGTTCTTTGAGGTATCTCTATACTACTTTCTGTAGAGGTTGTACTAGTTTGCAGTCCCACCAACAGTAAATAAGTGTTCCTATCTCCCTGTATCCACACCAGCATTTGTTGCTTTGGGATTTTTTGACAAGAGGTATATTCTTCTGTTAGTTTTTCTCTTGTTAATCTGTCTTTGGTGAAGGTGTCCCAGACAAGAACTCAGAAGGGTAGAGGGAAATTATTTGTTTACCTTCCCTAAAGTTTCCTCATATCATATGAGTTAAATAAATTATTTAATATGTATTCATTCTTAAATATGTATGAAAGACATAATTTTCCCCCTTTGTGGAAAATTATCTTTTAACACAGTACATAATAAAAATCAAAAAGATGAGTAGAAAGTCAAGGAATAGGAAAATGGAAGTGAACTAATATCCTCATATTCAATAACATGTTGGTAAAAATCTACTGATTAAAAAGAATCATAG